>JAUZND010017797.1:0-26620 GCA_034780555.1 Coelogynopora nodosa | reverse complement strand
TCACTTTAGCCCCTCGCCAGTGGAACCCCCCTTCAAAATATTAATGATTTACTTTATTTTAGTTTATCTACTTTTTTTAATTAATTGTTCATTGTTTAGTGGTAATTATTTTTTTCAAATTAAGATTTCTGTATAAAAGTATAGTGGTCCAGTTTTTAAACTTGCATCTTTTTTATTGAATTTATTTGTAGAAAACTAAATATCGCTAAAATTAACAATTTGTTAAATTCCTCAAAAAACAACTGTTTTTATATAAATTGTATAAAATTATATAAAATTAAACCAAATTAAATATTTACTAACATTAAATTTTTATAATCTGTATATTTTAATATCTGTGTAATTCGGTGACAGCTTTAACTTTTCACAGTCCGTTTCTCGTAATAAACGCTTATACATTTGCGTTGATAAGGTCAATCTGTTTTTTTCTTCACTTTTCTGGTTTCAAGATTTTCAAAAATAATATTGTAAATATTTTATATCCCAGATAAATTATTAATAATGACTTTCTGCATATTGTATTTAATCGCGATCATTTTATCATGGCAATAAATTCATCTGTTAAAATTCATACTGACACAATTCCCCAATTGGTGAAGAATGAATTATTCAAAAGTTCCGACAGGTTGACGTTTTTTGGGGCGGCTCTTTCTGAGAAAGATAAGAGTTAATGATTTTTTATTTGATATATTTTTGTCTTAGAAAACTGCAGTTAAACAGGGAAGTCGACAATTGTTCTTTCATTCTGTGCCAATCCAATAAACACTCTAATTTTCAGCAATGACTAAAATATAGCGACGTTGTACGGAAAATGGAAAATGTGGCGAATATAACGAAATACTAATAAAATAATCTATTTTGATTAAAAAAACAGCACTTTAACATACTTTAAAAAGTATATATTTTATTTTATCTTTACAATAATAAGTGAAATGTTATTTTTATGTAAAGCCCACAAAGGTGTGTTTTTTTGTTAAAATAAATTAATATTTAAAAAATAATCTACAGATTTCTTTACTAAAAATGATCACTAAATAGTGAAGTTTAATCATTATTAAGAGAGATCAATGTTAGTGGCATTAATATTTAAATATATTTTAGTCTATGGTTAGTTATAAATAAGAAATAACACAAATAATATCCCATGTCATTTTTTATGTAGTATCCCATTAGTAGTATCTTATAAGTAGTATACCATAAGTAGTATACCATAAGTAGTATACCATAAGTAGTATCCCATAAGTAGTATCCCATAAGTAGTATCCCATAAGTAGTATCCCATTAGTAGTATCTTATAAGTAGTATACCATAAGTAGTATCCCATTAGTAGTATATTATAAGTAGTATCCCATAATTAGTATCCCATAAGTAGTATCCCATAAGTAGTATCCCATAAGTAGCATCCCATAAGTAGTATCACGGAGATAAAGTTTGAAGATACCCGCTAGTAAAAGAGAAAATTGAAAATGTGTAAAAATGCATAAATTAAAATTGTTGGTAGTTGAGGTATAGACGAAAGATTTATTGTTAGTAAAAAGACTAATCTAACCACAAAAAGCAATTAAATATCTCAATATGTTCACATCATAACATTACTTACATAAAATTCACTATAACTAAAATAGATAACCCTATAAGTAGTCTTACACTTGACACATAGGAAATACATATTGTTAAAATTCTATCTTGTGTGATATATTTCCGCGGATTATATATGCTTTTATTACCCATAGTCGTATAATTAACACTCGTCATAGGATCCCTTTTCTAATATATTATTTTCATATTTTGTGGAAGCTTTATTTTAAAATAGTAACCAATTTCCACCGCGTTTCCTTATTATATTTGGTATAAAAGGGCACCCGGTAATATTATTTCACCATATTAAAGTATTTGCCATTTGATAGTATACAACATTAATCATATTACAAATATCCTCAATAATTTGTAGATCTGTCTTCATGAATTTCTAAAAACTCCGTAAGATAGAATATTCGTCAATGCATGAGTACTTTACACCTATTTTATACAATACAGTGGACCTGTGTAATTCGTTAAGCAGGACAATTTTACCATCTTTTCGAGCTGACATAGTTATTTTTTAATATAAATCGTCTAAATATGATAAAATATAACTGAAATCACAAATGACCGCAATTCTTCATAGTAAATAACAGACAAACAGTTTGGTGTTATCTGTTGATATACTTTGATATTGATTTACCGACTAATTTTGATCGTCCACTCTCAGAATTGTGAAATTATGAAAAAAATTCAAAAATTCAGCAAAAGTGGTCAATAATATTAAATTACTTTGATTGCTTTATAATGCTAGAAATGAATCAGATTTTATTGCTAAAAACACATTTCTTCGTTTTTCAGAAGCACTGGTCGACAGATTTGCCGGTGGATGGCCAGAGGCCAGGTTGGCTATTAATCAACGGGGCATTGATATGAAGACTCAGTCGCGAAAACGAAAACTCAAATTGAAACAAGAAAAATTGATTTAATTTTTGCATTTGATAAAAGGAATGTGTAATCGCTAAAAGCTGTGTGCATTTAATTTGTGTGATAAATGTCCTTTTATCAATATACAATACGTGTAATTATCCAAATTAAATTGATTTAAATTAAACAAATACTTGAGTTGATCAAGGAACTAACCAGCTGTCTATTTAAATTGGTATAATTTTCCTGTTGCATAACACAATGGAGTGAATAACGTTAAATTCAATATATTTTATAATATTCATACTCTAGCACTCGCTGGTTGACC
The DNA here is from genome assembly GCA_034780555.1 of Coelogynopora nodosa. Classification (NCBI taxonomy): domain Eukaryota; kingdom Metazoa; phylum Platyhelminthes; order Proseriata; family Coelogynoporidae; genus Coelogynopora; species Coelogynopora nodosa. The sequence goes on along the minus strand of JAUZND010017797.1, from coordinate 23,844 downwards.
AAATTGTACAAAAAAATAATAAATTGCTATAATACAGGTTTACTGCAAAAAATTTTTTTTTAATGTTTGAAAATTTGTAATTTTATTTGTAATCCATTTTCAGTGCGACATAATTGTAAAAAGACACACTAAGGCTATAGGTAACGTAAATCAAAAGTACTTTTTTCATGATGCATCCATTCCTAATGTTTTAAAGCATGATATTACATACATACTCACCTTAATTTCTATTCTGTGTTGTTACAGTTTTATTGTTCACTGTTTACTACTACTCCTTTCCATCAATCAATTCGGATAGAATATGAAATAATTAAATGTTCGATAAATGGATTTGATTGGCCGTTGGTCACGTGATCCACATATTTGTGTCATACAAAATAAGGTTAACTACACCCCTGCAATATCAACAAAAACAGGAAGTATCAATATGCAGTATAATTGAAGTGCAGCTCTAATTGTAATTATCCTACTACTTATATTTTAGACTAGAAAAGTACTATTGTATTATAAAAAATTATAATTCTTATAATATTTTACCGATTTCTGGGGAATTTAGCTAAAAAAATAAGATCATGGTATTAGAAATCTTTCTGGACTATTTTTTTAAATGTTTTAGAGACAATGGTTTCAAAAGATTCTTCAAATTACCTTCCTCACTCATGAAAGGTCTTTTTTATTGTTCAAATACTTTTTTGTTTAGCACTATAACTGTCCATATTAGCGCTATAACTGTCCATATTAGCGCTATAACTGTCCATATTAGCGCTATAACTGTCCATATTAGCACTATAACTGTCCATATTAGCACTATAACTGTCCATATTAGCACTATAACTGTCCATATTAGCGCTAAACAAAAAAGTATTTGAACAATTAAAAAAGATCTTTCATGAGTAAGGAAGGCAGATATGTGGATTTTTATCGAAAAATATTGTTTTGAAATAAGCTTCCATAAATTTAGGGGGCGTTTAAAGTTTACATCGGCATGGTTATTATATCTCACTTGAATATTCTTTTCAGAACAAGTTAAATTATTACACTAATATACAAGACCAAGTCAAACAAAAAATAACGATTTACTTTAAAAATGGTCATAAAAATTGTAACGGAATATTTGAATTAATCTTTGAATTCAACGTTGAGAATAAAATTCAAATGTGTTAATTAAACAATATTTAATTATTTACATTTGATTATTAAAATATTGATCAAAGAAACACCATTTTAACCAAAAGGGAAACTTTTACTTATTTGTCAGCGATATATTTCGCCCATATTCTTCAAACTGTTTTCGGAACTGTGAAATTGTAAAAATAAACAGAACACTGCTCATTATGAATAACGCAACAAGCCGAAGAAAGACAGTGACGTAACCCAATAAATCGGTACACTCAGTAAATACTGATCAAAGTATCGCAAGTACACTTCGTTTGACGTGGAAGGACAAATATATTAGTCTCCAGTGTGGAGAGAATGACTTTGATCACGTATCACTTTCCTTTAAATTGATATTTTTCTGTTTATATTGTTACCACTTTACAGTTCTCTTAATAAACTTCTACTACTTCTCAGGTTGAAGAAAATGGACAAAATGTATCAATTAAATTCAATAAAATAAAATATTTAATTTAATTTCTTTCTCAGAAAACAAAAGAATAAATTTGATTTGATATGGTGCAAACAGTAGCACAATAACAGAATAGGCCTACACATGTTTTATTAATTGCTGATTATAATACAACATTAAAAATCAGAAATATGTTGTGAATGTATAGGTTACAACTTTAATAACAATTTGATATTAGGAACAGTATTATATATGGCATCACTTGTATCATACTAAAATGCTTTGAATTAAACAATATACAGAGAACGTATGTTGAAGAGGATAACATGTCAAATGCATATGTTTCAGTAATTAATATGTCAACGTATAACTTAGCACAGATATGGAAAAGTAGCAATCGAAATATTATGTAAATAGTCTCCTTTTCAATGCGTACCTATTTACTTCAACTGCAATAAGGAAAAGGACAAATCAAATTGGGAACAAACATTCAGAACATATGTTGACAGACTTTTAAATGCATGCATGAAGTAAATAATTAATTTATAAATAATTGAACCAACAAGATAAATTGATTAATGAACATATTTACGTAATTCAATTAATTTTTTTAAATGCATACCGTGATTTTCTGATATAAAAATACTAAATTAAATGTTCTGTATTAATCGTAAAATTTTATTCTTATTCATTTGATTGAAATATGCTTATAGCGTATATAATATATAATTTTATAAACAAATTACTCGTCGAATGTCAGATAAGCAAGAAAGAAATTGTTCATATTAATATTCTACATATAGCTTGTAAAGTCATATCGTTAAAAAATTAAATTAAAATTTTAATATGAAATTTACATGAAAAGATAACCATAATATGTTTCGAGGTAGAACCTTCTCATCAAAGGCGCTATTAATTGCCTTTGGTGAGAAGTTTTCAACTCGAAAAATAGGGTTATTATTTCATATATAAATGTCATACTTGCCTTATAAATTTTAATATTAAAAAATTAATTTTTTACTTCGTATTTTTATCAATCACAATGGTTCAAGAAAGCTACTTAATCTTAATATAAATATAACTAAGTTATTAATGATCAAAGTTTCTTAGGTGGTTCAACTCGACTAGTCTAAAATATGATATATTGTATATAGATTTCACGGTCATGCATTGGCTAACATATTTTGTACGCTTTTTTACATTAAAAATTTTAAATAATAATTACATTTTTCACTTATAGTTTCGTTTATCGAGTTAATATATGTATTTTTCATAAGTATAATCTACAAAGTTGAATATAAAATATGAATACGTATTCGTTTCATTAGTTTAGTGTCATCCTATATTTTAGGTTGTAACTTAAATCCAGAAGAAAAACCAGAGCACAAATCAGAAGGAAATTTAACCTATTTTTCAAGGTCGTTAATGTAAAAGTAGTTAGATTAAACAAGATAAATTTGAAAATAATTAAAGTAGCTAAGAAAAACAAATAAAACAGATTTCAAAATATCGATATAAACGGTCGAAATACGTACACATATAACATAATTATGAAATATACAAATAAAATAATTATAAATAATTTAAAGTAATTATTCAATCTGTTCTTTTAATTTAAATTGTTTGTTCATCTTAGATACTTGTCTTAATCCCGACCTTTGAAAAATATTTTAATAATCCTCCGATTTTTTCTTCCGGATTTAAGTCACAACCTATATTTTTTAAATCTCAATAATGTATTTTTATTATTATTTATTTTAATAATTTATTTGTATAGTGATACAAAAATATTTTTGTGCGTGTAATTCACAAGGTTGACACAGATAAGAATTTAGTCTATTACTACGGTGCAATGGTAAAAATGATTTATATATCACAGTATTTATAATAGTTATTCAGTTTTGACTATCAAGTATAGTCCTAATTATTGAATATTTAAAGATAGTAGTAAATATTATAATTCGAAAAGTATCCCTTGTTGTTTTGATGATATATTGGTTTCACTAAGTAAATAAGAAGCATAATAGAAATGTTTATTTTATATATAAATACTGTAGTGCACATATATACAAAATATACATATTTAACATTAAATTTTGCTAATATTGTTCGTGGCTTATTTATAGTTAATGTTTAGTTTTATAAATTTAAAATATATTTTTTTAAGTTTGAGGTTTTTGATCAGTTTCTAATGATTATTTGATGAATGGTTATTTATACGGATAGTTTTATTTAAGTAAACAATATGTAAGAAATTAAGAAAAAGTATTTCTGAATAATCACTGCTCCATAAATATGATTATATGAATAAAAATATTTTTTACTGAAGGAAATACTTGTTGCAAATTGAAATAGAAGTATTATAATTATGTCTAAATATTGTTCGCTTAAATAATTTATAAATATTTATCTGATCTGTTAATAAAATTTAAATCAGATGAACTGGAAAATTGGTCTTCACTTTATAGTTATATAACAGTACGAACAAAATTCTTAATATCAGAAGTTGAGGTGATTATACTATTTATTTAATGTGTGATTATTTATGGCTATGACTTATATATTTAATATATGACATTTGTCTTAAAATCCGAACTTGATAGCGCCAATGTCCATGAATATCATTAACTTTTATGGTATATTAAACTGTTCAGTTAAATTTTACTTCAGAAGACAGTGCTTAGACATTGACAATACATTGGCTTTTTTAATATCAATGTTTCGATAAAACGCAGTCAACTATATATTTTTATCTCTTATCTACTAAAACTGTATATTATTATATTAAATTTGTAGTAGTTATTATAATTTTTGTACGTAATATTTTTTCGTACTATAACCTGTTTTTTTTAATTATAAATAAATTTACATAATTTAAATTAAGCAATAATTAATAACGTAATAATTATTCTGCAAATATTTTAACTAATTTTATAATAAATGTGAAAAACAAAAAAAGTTGATAGACAACATGATCATGAATAAAAACAATATAATTAAAATTAGAACAAAAATCACTTACATTGAAGATTTTTCTTCATTTTTCCACAACAATTTTGTCCACGCAATTATAGTGGGATGAAATTATTCAATCTTCAAAGGAATACAGACGGCAATAATTAAACAGGAAGTCTTGAATAACTCTCAAATCAAAACAAAGCGCAAGAAGGGCTACACAAAACAATGGCATGTTTTAGGTTCAGTAAAAGGCTCCCGTTGACCTTCGAATTTGGATGGAATTACAATGGAATTTATTCCCACATTCTCTGCTGCATCATTGTTTTCCCAATCCCATTATAGGTGATCATGGCAAAAATGTTTTTTATGAGAAATAATATAAAACAATAAAATTTTAATAAATTACCTTTTTATTTGCCTTTCTACCTAAGGCAGTGTCATAATATGTGTTATGCTGATGAATATTTTGTTTTACCGCATCAATATTATCGACTTAAATTGATTGTATAAGAAAGTCGCCGATATTTCAAAAACATATTTGAAAATATAAACCGTAATAATAAGAATTATTAACCTATTTAAACAATTCCATTTAGACTTAAGACCTATTAAATTAGATGCTGATAAATGATGATTTATAGATGTATTATTCTTTATCGATATAACATTTGTTATATATTATGTAAAATTTGTCAACATAAATTCAAATAATATATTTAGAATAATATAACTCTAATGAGAAAAATATAAGAGATTTAAGTTTGTTACATTTATGTAGCCTATTATAATTTTACAAATATTTAAAAAATTAAATAATACATTTACATTCTAGATAGAGTCACTTTGATGATATATTTAATTTTAAATCCGAATTAGGCCTACTGATAAAGAATATCTTAAATTTATGAAACATTACATAAATATACTACTCATAATTTTCATTTCAAAACATATTTGTGCAGCATGCGGACGTATACCCTTCTGTTTAATTCGTTTTATTAGCGACTACCTCATTTATTGAAGTACATGCTTTTTTCTGTTATAAATATGACACAAAAAACCGTACTCAAATCTTGGCGAAGGGGTCACATTTTACAAAAGAGCGCTATACAGGCAAGAATGAATATATATTTTTATGACAAAATTTCGAATCATACATGTTATACTTTAATTTCTATCTGATCAATCTAAGGTCAGGCAAATTCTAGTTTTTAAAGGGGGTCTTTAAAGAGGTCACAGCAAGTTTGGCATGTTAAACAAATTGCAAACATGACTGATAAAAATATAAACTGTAAGTTTTTAAATATATTAATTTTAACTTTTTAACAGATACTGCATCATGATACCAAACTGAGTTAGATTTCGTGAATTCAAATTAATTAGCTTGTTATTGTCATTGATTTGATCGGAATTGTTTCCACATTTGCTTTAAATAACGTTTAAAGATAACTCTAATAATATATTGACTTATATGAGTATCACTTGCTGTGATGTTTTTATTTATTTGCACTCATGTTTGGATTGTTTGGGTATATAATATTCTGAATTATTACTGGAAAACATTAAATGGAATAAATTTACCTGGATATGATAATACCTTTAATACTTGTGTAACATATACGAACTTATATAATGAACTTGAAACGGCAAAGAAAGCTCTATTACGATATTACATCTATATCGGGCATCTGTATATACTGTACATAGTATCGAGCAAAATCTGGGCTAACTATGGTGTAACAGTTTGTAACCGACTTCTAAGACTATGCGGACACTATTTCAGACGACCAAACATTCCATATAAGAAATTGTTGCTGTATCAACCAACTAAACCTTCGCAACAAATTCAGGAAGACTTGAGAAGCATATGGGAGTATTTTTCTAAAAAAGGGAATTTGTCCCAAAACTGTAAAGTGCGCAAAATACCTAATAAAAAACACTGTTAATCTATTTGGATCTGTTCATAAATTGGTATTTATAATATTGGAACATGTCATATTTGTAAATAACTATCAACAAAAAAAGTTCCATTAAGTACACATTGATTTAATGTGATAAATTGATGCTTAGATTTCCCAATTACTATATTATTATATGCGTTTGCAAAAAACTTATCTTTTTTATAATTGCTGCTATTCATTTTTTATTTCCTTAAAAGTTTTGGCTAGTTTATTTTTATACGTTTTTACTAATTGTAACGTGCGCAACATGTCAATATTATATATAGAAATTAAACAGTCATTTTCGGTTATACATACATTACCTAGTACATTATAATTTTCAGTTTAAATTATTAAATTTTGAAGGTAGTTTTATATATGGAAGAAATGAGTAATTTATTTTTTTAACAAAAATTCAGTTTGTCTCTAAAACGTAACGTGCGCAACACAATTTTTAAGTCGTTATTTCTATTGTACAATAAAGAATAAAAAATTAATTTTTATTATATGATGAATTTAATGCTAATAACTGTTAAATAAACACGTTGATAATTAATTTTCATATAATTTTTACTTTAAAAAGAATGAAAAATAACGATTAATCACAAATATTAATCATTGAAGGTAAGAAATATTAATTTATAATACTTATACTTAATACTTCTTAGTTAATATTTGAATATCACATGTATATTGCATCATTAAAACATATTAGCACTTTCAAAATATATAGTTATATTATATCTGTGGGTTTTTAGATATATATTCTATAATATATTGTAAAATAATTTTACTATTATACAAAATATTCAGTTATGTTTAATTAAATAATTAATATATCTGTTATCTGATGTCATATGTTGCGCACGTAACATTTAGGAAAATTTTTTATCAAATGAAATATTAATATTTTTTAGAAACTAAGAAAAAGAAAGACAATAAGAAATAGACGCATGTCATTTATCTCCAGGTCATGTTTTGATATACGGTCCAGGTAACCTTAAAATTAGGCATTTTACACAGACCAACATAGTACTGACAAAAAGGAAGCTGGAAAAGTTTAATATTAAATAGTAGTTCCATCCCATATTTATGAAACCAACTAGAATGAAGGACAGAGAAGAACACAGTGTTGTCGATGCTGAAAGAAGATAAATGCTGCGTTCGCAATATACCTTATATCCCACTTAGGTACTCATTCATTCATAATATTTTTAATATTAGCCTACTAGTTACGATCTAAGTTTATATATATATATTGACGATAAAGTGACTATTAATAACAATTAGCAATATTATTGTAAAGAATGTATATATTTCAATGTTGTTAGAGTGCTTTCATTATATACATCTTAGAAATTAGTATATATCGTTAAAACATGTATATTTTATTAATTTTTAACATATATGTAAATAACTTACGTTTTTCAACACATGTACCTTAATTAAATATAATACCATATATATATAATATGTATCAAGCCATCCTCGATTAGTAATGTTATTATAATAAAACCTATCTAAACATATTTTTAAAAATTAATTAAACTTGTATAACTTTTACTTTTTATACTCTGTTCTATAACTATTATAAAATGTTGCAAAGTAAAACTGCAAACAGATTTCTCTGATATAAATATTATTATATAACATTGGTTTTCGTACAAAACAGAAAATATAAATAATACACTTTTTAACATACTGGTACTTATTAGTATAATTTTGGTATAATATAAAATTAAACTTCAGTACCATAAATCCACACTTTACAAATGTTTTTCTCTTTACTTACACAAGTTCACTGGACAAGTTTGCTGCTCTTTACTAGGGGAAGTTTAGAGGACAAATTTGCTGAAGTTGACTAAGTTTTGGAACAAAATACGGTATGAATTTTAAAAATGCAATAGCAAAACAAAAATATAATAAGGAAGAGACAAAATATTATAAAAGCGACTGCCAAATAAAAAATACTATTTTGTAATAACATCAAGATAGTTTAAAGGAAAAACTATTCAGTACCAAATTCCAGAAATGTCATTCAAAAATAATGTGTTATCATAAAACCACAAAATTTTTTTTTTTTTTAAAGTTACAATATTAAAATAGCTTGTACTCTATGTAAAATATACCTGAAGTTATAAGATGGCAAATCAAACCTGTTCATTTAAAAGACAGTCTACCAAATCCAAATATATGCATAACTGGGGATAGATGATATTATTATACTAATTTGATGAGATGTTATTAATATCGTCAACTAAATTGCAGAGGTGTAAAAACATTGCACGAGCATCCTACATTTAACGTTAACATTTGCATAAAGGTGGAAACATTTTGACTGGTAAATTAAAGACAGCTAGTTATTTCTGAGTTGGTCCAGGTTAGACCGTCTTAGGTCGTAAACGTATTTTATATCAAGGTGTGTTTATCTGTACAGGAATAGTTGGATATAGCCGAATGAAATACATTAGTGATCAGAGTATACAATTAGACAATTTATATAATTCATTTAGTATTCATTTGAGCGTGATTTTCTGATTACGTTGTTTAGAACAGCTGATCCGCATGTTGATTATAAATGGATGTTGTTTACGAGGTAGAAATTGTTGCAGAGATTATATATGGATGATGTTTACGAGGTAGAAATTGTTGCAGAGATTAAATATGGATGATGTTTACGAGGTAGAAATTGTTGCAGAGATTATATATGGATGATGTTTACGATGTAGAAAGTGTTGCAGAGATTAAATATGGATGATGTTTACGAGGTAGAAAGTGTTGCGGAAAGTGCTAAAGTTGAACTTGTTCAAATCGCCATACAAATAATGTCACAGCTGCAATATATATTAAGGAAATGAAGTCGAGGTAGTGAGTTACGTAATTGTGCAAGTGTACTGATCTTAAACGTTACAGAAAAAATAGTGGCGCTTATTTTGCAATTATTCATTCATGACTGCGCCAATTTCCACAGCCGCGCAGGCATTTGGGAAAATGTTCTACACGTGTCTGAAAAAAGACAACCATAGTTAAAAATTAATATATATTATATATTTTTATATATTTTTATATATTTTATGTGTTTCATGTATTATATCATAATTAAATATATATTTATTTTTATAAATATATTAAATATATATAATATAATTATAAAAATATGAAGATATAAATAATAATATTATAATAATGTTTTTTATAAAATAAGGACAGAAAAATAGTGAATGTTATATGGAAATTTTAAATTCATTGCTTGATACAGAAGGGTCATAGAAGGTCCAGCTTTGTTATAAGTTGGCGCCTTTGATAGATAGAATTTAGAAATTTTCCTTACGAAATAAACTAGTAATGTTTATAAATATATTAAATATATATAATAATGTTTCAAAAATCCTGGATCCGCGCCTAACACTTATCGACTTAATAAAGTAATATAACTTAGGTAGGTGCCGTGCCTACTTTGCACTAGAGAGGGTTGTGCTAACCCCCTAGCTATCCCCGCTCCTAGATGGGCCTAAGTAACCGCAGTTATTAGTCGAATGGGTTATTTGATATTGTTTGATATTATAAGACAGTTAGACTTTAAAATATTAACTCAGTATCAAACCCATTAGATCATTCTTCTATTGGAAACTATAGTAGTATTATAAATGTATAATTAGCTACATTTATTTGTACTATAATATGATTTCTATTGACTATTTAATAAGGCTATTTGTGTGTTTTCCTAGGCTGCTTGACGCCAGCGTTCGTATATCTATTTGTCGAAAATGCAATGCCACTTTTATTAATAGAAATTCCATTTGTACTTCGTATAGATATCGTAAAAATGGATGTTGCACATACATAATAGTCGCTTATAATATATTATTTTTTCATTGGGATAATTGATCATTTTAAATTGCAAACAGCAATATATTGCAATAGCTCACTGCTATTTAATTGGATGTTACAATTGACAAATCACCGTTTGGTTAATCTACCAGTTCTGCCAGAGTTGTGGACATATCGGGATTTCTGCGATTTAACCCCTTACAAAAAATTATTTTACTAGTAATTGGGAACGATAACAAAGCTTATTTTGACTAACCGAAGAAATTATAGACTTGCAAGATTAGACGATATATAGTAAAACGTTTAATGGGGTAAGTTTTTATATCTGTCTATTTAATATTTTTCAATATTATAAAAATAATAATAAGTAGGCTTTAATGATGAGAAAAAGATGTATAACAATCCAAAGGATAAATTGGCTATCATATGGTGATGTTTTCATGGGTAATTTTAATTTTTTGATTATCTTTCACTTATTATTTTAGTAATACAAGTAGCCTAGCTGAACACAATGTTTTGAAAGTAGTAATTTCTGTTCAACGTTATTGAAATAAACACATCACAGTTCCGCGAAAATTATGCTTTTTATTTATTATGTCCCTACAAAAGACTATTTTAACATTTGTAGAGAAAATGATTAATAGAATAATTAATTTATTAAAGTCATTAAATGTCAGCTATAATTTTAACAACAATTATCGCTGCTTTTCTTTACCGAAATGCTATAATAAATATTAAATATTTTGCATAGGCCTACTATATAATATAGAAGAGTGGATGCAACTCCTTGCCCAAATCAGGCAAATTAGTTATGCAAACGAAACATATAAATACTATAACCATCGAACGCTTGATGAAAACGTAAAGCCTATTTGATTGTGGGTTTTAGATATGGGATACATCATACGTTGGACACTATATTACGTAACGAGAAATATGTTGGGCTAAATATTAGAGAGATGGTGTATATTGCAGAAGCGTGGTTTGGACACAAAGAGATATATAGCTAACTGCTGTCTGTCCAGTTCTATCATCTCCGTGATTCATCCTGTCTACGGTTTAGATAAACATTAGAAAATTGATGTAACGCCATCTGGCCGTCGCAAGGGGGGTATTTCGAGCGCCCCCTTTTTTGGAATTTCTACTCTTTTTTGATAATGGTGCCCTTTTTCTATACTAAGTATTAATTTTTGTTAGGGTAAATAAGTGCTCTTTTCAGAAAATATTGCCTCTCTAGTAATAAAGTAAATTTCACACTATGTATAACACTGGACCTGTACATACTACGTCATGACATAAAAATCTGCATGACGAGTATGTAAACAAGAAAGAAATAATATATACGTCATTATATTATATATATATGACTTCTAGTATGCATAAACCAAAATAATATGATATATACAGTAGGCCTACACGAGTGTTCATTATACTTGAAAATCTATATTTCGTATAGGATTGAAAGTATTAATCATTGTTTAGATAACACGATTCTTTGTTTACGGGTTAGCAGAATACAATTAATTAGAAAGAAAGTATAGTAAGGTGCATATTTTGATTATTTTTTACTATATAACACTTAATTTCATATTAATATATGTTGAAATTAATAGACTAAATACGAGTGTTAGGGATCTATCATGAAATATTTCAGTTAGTTTGCAAAGAAATTATATCTTGAAATTAATCTGCCCCTGGACCCTAGACCCCCGCTGAAAATTGTGCATTTAATCTTTGGTGCACAAATTTATCTCGGGTGTGCCCCTTTTTAAAAACGACCCCCCTTTTTGGAAAATCCTGGCGACGGTGAGTCATAACGTATGTAACAGTTTAGTTCAACTTATTGGAAGAATATTGCAGCTTTGCCCTTAATTATTTGGCCAGGTTATAGTTTTAATATTACAAATTTAAAAAATTAAAATGTCAGGTATAAATGTAATAAATGTAATAAAATTTAAAAAATGGATTTTAATATGACAGCTTAATGTTTGTTTGATTTATTTCAATTACCGCAAATAAAACTTATACGATTATAGATGGTGAGGCGAGACTAAACTAAGGTGTACATTTTTATTAACATAATTTTCAACGTTAGTATTAATACTGCGCAAGAGATTATTGAAAACTGTAAAACTGTAAACATTTATTTTAAATATCTGTTTAGAATGAACCAGAAAATTAGTTGAAAAAAGCACAAAGTTTAATTACTATAAAAAAATTCTATTAATAATATTAGAGTTTTAGATTTTGTAATAAATCTTAAGCTATAAATTTTGTTAATTTTAATAATATTATTATCGATATAAAATTATTGCCATTAAATTATTCATTAACATTTAATCAGTTAAATATTTAATATCATTGATTATTTTTATTTGTTATATTATATATTATATTATTGGTTATTAATTTTTTATCATTAGTTATTTACATTTCATGGCTGTTTTGTTTTTGTTACTCTTTTTACGATATTTGATCTGTTAAGTCATAATAAAATTATATCAATATCACTTTGATACCAAAACTATTTTTCTGCATTTTCTAATAATTAATTTTAATAAATGGTATTATTATAAAATAATTATAATAAATTAAATAATAGATGCATTAATTTTATTATTTATAATTAAAAATAAATGATGATTTAAAATATTAGAAATTAGATATTTTAAATATATCTAATAAAAAATTGCGTTTTATATTTTATGAAGTTCTCGTAACTTATTAAAAATAAAAATTCATTGAATACTGTTAATTAATATATTGTATATCTGTAAATTGATAACAATTAAGCGCTGTAAAATATACTAAACATTTAAAATTCAAAATAAAAAAATACACTTTAGATTACTGTAGTTGTTTATATTACGTGTACGTTTATTTTGTTCACTAGTTCTTTCAATAAAATGGATATTCAGTTGAGGATAATTAACTTTGACAGATAATTATTAATAATAATTAATAATTCTTACTTAAATCCAGTTATATTTACTTTATTTTCAATTAATAAGTTGTGCTTAAAATACATAAATTATAATATATCTATATAACCAACAGACTGCTGTTGAAATATGTAGATGAAGCGAAAGTATTTGTAATAGAAATTTCAACATTTAGCAAAAAAATGTATTAATTAAAATTATATAATGTGTAAAACATTCAGTCTCGTAATTACAAATATTTGCAATATTTCTAAGTATTTCGCAATTCAGTCAAAAAAATATGCAAAGTTATGATTTTGAAAAAATAATCCTTAGGTTTTAAATTACGATATATAAGCAAAAAATTAAAAGCTACTTTTTATTCCTTGAAAAAAGTACCGCAGGTGGTCAAAATTTATATTTGTTCTGTAAACAGAAGTCTAGGAAACTAGTTTGATTATGCTTTCAGCTTTATTCAGGTGTTAATTTCTGAAGGCCTTGACATTTTATCATAACTGCTATGATATTTTTATTATAATTAACCTTGAGATTTGTTGTTCACAATTGTAAAAACATAAAGAATTCATTATAATGTAATACTCATGGAATTCTATTCATGAAAATTGTGAATGATTATTTTTAATATATCGTCTATTAACAAAACATATTAAAAACATTATTAAATACTCTCATGAAAATAGATTTAAATTGCAGTGAATATAAATTGCTAATATTCCGAAAAGTAAATGATGTTTTAACAAATAAATGAATCGTATCTTTGAACATCTAAGACATATTATGTGTAAATAAAAAGTCGGCTTATATGTCATATCATAACATGACGAACTAATAATGTAATTATTTTTTTTAAATATACAAATATTCTATTTATCTTTATTTACCATTTTATTAGGAATAATACTCATTTAATACGATAGAAAGATCCCGCGGGACAATTATTATCTTTCTGTTACGATTAAATAGATTATGTAAATTAAAATAAATTTTATGAAATGCACAGTATATAAGTTCTGAATATATAGTTACAAAGGAATTATAATTACATAAGGCTCAGATTTATTTTTTTGCTATTAGGCTTAGAGTCTTATATTATGAATAATGCAAAAATGTACAGCTTTTGAAATCGTGAATATTTCTGTCTTTTTCTCTCTCTCTCTCTCTTTCTCTCTCTCTCTAATTAAATATTATTCAAGTATGCCCCCTCATAAATCTAAAATATTAATTAACAAATTAAAATATGTGATAATTGGAAATATCGTCATCAATCTTATCCATAAAAACAGTATAATAATAATAATTACAACAAATGTTTAGTTGAAGCCTGCGAACATAATTTTAGATTACAAACTCGCGTTGTGAATATTGTATCAGTGTTCTGTATCTAACTCTCAAATATTTTAATTTGGTGAATGAATACTTTTAAGTATAATGTTAAAAAAATAGACTCTTTCTAAAATATTAACTGCTACAGTAAAGTTAACATCTTAATAAAAATTATCTTTGTCAGATTATAAGTTGGATGTTTTAGGGCTTAATTGTTGTTTAAATTTTTTTTAAATTATAGTTGAAAATTATAACTAATGAGAATCATATTTTAAATTAAACTAATAACGGTGACGACTATGCATATATATTTATATATATTACTATAGTAACATAATATCTTTTCTTTCAATTGTTAGAAAAATCTAACATTAAATATTTCTCTAAAACATTATTTCGTATGTGTTGAAAATAAACCACTTTCTTCAAAGAAAGTATTATAGTTCCTTCGCAGTTTAAATTCTTTTAATATTAATTTAAAAAAAAGCTTTTTGCTGCAAAATTTTCCATATATAATACCTATAAATAATAAAATTTCGGAACTCTGTTCCCTCTTTGGCGTATTTATCTGTCATTCTCGTATTTATCTGTCATTCTAGTATTTATATGTCATTTTTGTAATTATCTGTAATTCTCATATTTATATTCTAGTATTTATCCAACATACTCAGATTATCCACTTACGTCTACAGTCCAGTCCTCCTCAAAGGTGGGAAAGGGAAAAGAGAAAAAGAATGTGAAGGGGTATAAAAAAATATTAAAGAGGGAGGGAAATTTTAAAAAAGTGAAAAAATAAAGTGGATGAGGGTAAAAAGAAGAGAGGGAGGGAAAAGTGGAGAAGGGTAGTTCAAATAGGAATATTCCCCCTTAGAAAAAACCGATGAACAGGACTCCACACCGAAGTGGGAACACCGTTCTGAAAATTTGGTATATATTAGTAATATAATTTTATGTTTCATTTTATTCAACTTTCTTTTTTAGTATTTATGTATTCATGTAAAACACATTTAAAATTAAAACAATAGACTGCGTTGAACGAATCATTAATCGAACGCTTTTTAATATTCAGTTATTTTTTAAAGCTTTTTAACTGTTATAATATTTAGTATTTTTTACCTAAACATAATCATTAAAATAGAAATTAATTTTTTTAATATTCTAATGATAACATTCTATAATTATATAATGTTATGTCATTACATTTTATTCCACAATAAATAATATTCTATAAAATAAAAATCTAAATCTACAAACAACTCCAGAATGAGATACGTTTTTTTAAATAATACTATTTATTATCAGTAAATAAACTAAACGTTCCAATGCTAAAAATATAATTTTTATTTTGGATTATTTTTTTATATATTATATTATTAAAAATACTTTTTTCGTCTTCTATTTTTAGTTATTATAGTTTTTAGTTATAGATTGTGTTTACAAATTTGTTATAATTTGATTTCGTTTTATTCTTGCGGTTCATTTTATAAAAGTTGTATATTTATGTCCACTTATATTTAATTGCATATAATCGCCCTATATACACTACCTTGAGGTATATATATTTATACCGTTATGTAGCACCTACTCACTAATTAAAGTAATTCACTAATTTTTGATGAGATAACTTTTTTGATCATTATTCTATTGAGCTGGGATAGTACAAAGACGGGTAAACAAACAATTAAAACTGTAAAGCTGAAAGAAAATTTAAAACAATTGAAAGAAGACTTAATTTTTAATTATAACATCAAATTCTATTTTTCACGATGTTATAACAACTACTATATATACATAAATAGGTTTAGGAATCTTTTGTAAGAATCTTTATCGTTTTTGTTTTTAAAATTCTCAAATGCATTTAAAATTATTTACTATAAGTTGCTACAAATTTTCAAGCAGAACACATTTAATTTATTTTTATAATTTTACAGCCGTTGCAGTTTTGGGTATTATATATATATATATACATTTATCATTGCCATGTAAAGTAAATCTAACACTATTTTGTATTACTAATAATGCATATTTAATAGAGAGAGGGAGAGAAAACTTATAATTCATTAGATCACGAAAGGCATGGGCTCAAAAATTGACAGAATGATGTATTAAATATATTCTAACTTTTTAATGAATTAATAGTTGGTGATCTAGTTGGTAATCCAGGGGTATCACCACGAAGGCTGTATTTTTGTGGACTGAGTTAAGCATTCCAACATCAATACGTTATTTTGCACCTGTAAAGCGGAGAGGATAATATGATTACTAAGTAAACAGCACGTACATTGTACATATAAAATTAAATTTAGTTTCTCTCGTTGGAGAATAATTATACATTTTAAATTTTAATATATATTATATTTATTCCTCACAAGATAATCCAATTATGAAAATATATCCTTGGTCAAAGACACGTTTTTCGAAAACCATATAAAAATAAATTTAAGATATTGTGAACAAAACTGTGGAGTATTGAAAAGTGTGCCGCGGCAAACTGACATAATATTATACTAACTAATGTACGTAACTATCTAAACTTGTTGAGTTGAAGAAATTTTATTGTACATTTTTTCAATTAACAGTAAAACATTGTTTAATTGTTGAAATAAATTATGTAAAAGCATTCAATAAATTATTTAAACATATAATTATATCAAAACTAGAAATATAGCATTTGCATTAAAAAAAATAAGTAAATAAAAATAATTAATTTTACACAGATATTTTTTTTAATAAAAATAAAACCAGAAGACACAATAATTGTTATTACAGAAGTTTCTCATTCAATAAAAAATAATCATTTCTCTGAAACCAAATAATTTCCTGTACTTCCATTAAGTATAATATGAATAACAGTAAATATAAAAGAAAAAGAAATTGCTCTTTTAAAACTACTTTTTTGTGACTAACAAAAAATAACCGAAGTTCAAAGTTATATTTTTGCAAACAGTTTTAATAGTCTCAAAAAACATATTAACTAATTTTTAATTAAATCCAAAACTTTGTTTATTTATAAAAATATTTTTAAGTGGTAAAATTTTAGTTCAACGTTTTTATTTATATAAATTAACGTTTACACTAAATAATATTATGTTCTTTTTAAAACTTTAAAACAAGTACGCAAGGCATGTAAACAGTTCTTGAAAACAACAGGACTCCATTTGTTATGTTCTGGTTGGAAGGGTCAAGTGACAACTGAGTGACAACTAAGTGACAACTGAAAATGAAGATGTAGGAAATACAGTTACGTAAATTGTTTTATTAGTTAATTAATTACATCTGTTTAATTATTTAATTTATTTATTGTGATTTTATTACATATACAAACCCTAAAATAATTTACATGTATATGTAGCCTAATAGGATTAATTCTGTATTTCTTTTTCCAATTAAATATCAACAAATTAATGTTTTTATCGGTTTGTTTTTCCATAGAATGTGGCACGAATAAAGATGATTTATGCATTAGATAAAAAAATTTCGTAGTATATATATTACATAAAAACTGAGTTAATTTAAAAACAATTAACGCAGTTTAATTTTATTTGATCTAGATTTTACCAAGCTTTTATCTTCTATTAATGTATTAAAGATAAAGAAAATAGGAAAGTCGCTTTTTAATTTTGTTCAAATCAAAATAGTGATCGTTAATATTTAGAAGATATAAATAATATATTAAACATAAATCACTTATCAGGTTAATAACCAAAATTAATTTTAACTTAATTTTAAGATTTAAATTTTTTATTATTTTATTTTTTGAATGAGTCTGTAATGAATCTATATCGAAGCTGTTATTCAAAACTTTTTAAATATCTACTTTTTGCAATATGCAATATGATCTACATGTGGCAACTTCATTATATGTATATTATGTTAAAACATTTAGTCAGAGATAATCTTGAAAGTTGAATATTTTATGGACGCTACTCCGTAACATACATCGGTGTAATATACTTCAACTGGACAAGCATGTCCCGTCGTAATAGGCTGCAACTGGGCAAGCATGTGACCTCATAATAGGTTGCAATAAAGGTTAGTTGTCTATGGAGGGCATTTAAACATTACTAACGTCGAATGCCCTATTACCTTGTATTTAAAGAAAATTTGAGTTGTTATTTTAATTAGGAAAGCCAATTCACGGCTAATGAAAAATATATGCTTCTTCTTTAGAAAATACAGAAAGATTGTTAATATTGACGTAATTATTTAAAAAATATTTATCAAAAATATATATTACTGAAATCATTTTTACAAATAATAAATAATAATTTAGCAAATAATAAATAATTTTAAGAAATAATAAATAATTTTAACAAATAATAAATAATGTTAACAAATAATAGATTTAAATCATTTTTTATAGTTAGCAGTATATTCTGAATAGGTGCTAAAGCATATACAGTACAACAATATAAATTGGGGAGCAATATCTGAAGAATTTATAGGCTACACTAACTACATACATAAACATGATCTGCCAAATATTCGTTTTGTCCTGTATTTTAACATTTACAGGTTAGCAGGTCTGCATATATAATATAAGGCATTCAATAAATTATAAACCTATTTTAGGAAGCATATGCTTAGTATACTATACATCTTTTTTTCAAAATCAAAATTGATCCGAACCTCAAATGAAATTGCTATACTATAGAGACACGGGAAATAAAGAAAATGTCTCATAATGTCTCAAATGTCTCATACCAATTTCTTACTGATCGAAATTCTTGTCAACTTTTATCTTAGAAGTTTTTACAATTTTCGAAAAATGTAAGATTCCGTAAATTTTCAGTACATTATAAACATTTCAAATAATTCCGAAACTTCTAAGATAAATGTTGCCAAGAATTGCAATCAGTAAGAAATTGGAATGAGATATTTTAATATGAATTTCAAAAATCCTTTATTTCGAATTATATATCGTGGGTGGGTGTTTGTTCCTGTGTCTCTAGTATAGCAATTTCATTTGAGGTTCAAATCAATTTTGCTTTTGAAAAAACGATGTCAGAGTATAACATTAGTGATAGCAGTCGGTCTTCTGATGGACAGACAGACAAAAAGACAGGCATATATATTATACTACTATAAAGATGTATTGATAATAGTATTTAACATAATATATAATGCAGGAAGTTATGATTAAATATTTCAAAATCTTGTAACCCATAAATTAACTTTTTTCAAAATGAATCTTCACTATATAACACTAACTCTAACTAACACTAACTATACTTTGAACTAATTTATTAAGTCATTTTATTTACTTTTAAACGTTAAATATTGTATATACATATACATAGATATAATGGTGGAATTATCATAATTCCATTGAGAAATCTCTTTAATTAGATAAGTGTGCCTCACTATTAGTTTGTTTAGACTGTTTACATTCAGTGACAGTAAACTACATATGTATGTAGTTCATATTGTAGTCAATCCACTTATTAGATTTTACGTCACTGTATACGCATGGATCTGCTGCAAGATCCGGGATGACAGTTTCGATATGACTTTCTGCTACACCCGAAAAAAATGGCAGTAAACACATCGACAGTCATCCGTGTGTAATTAACGACTTCCAGTCAAACATATAATTGGGGTCTTTTTTAAACACTCATCGACAAATCTGCAACTTACATACACTCGGTTTAGCGAGAGTAATATGTGTCTTGCCGCAACTGTTTATTTTGATTAGAATAACATTGATATTTGTTTTAATACATTTTGTATTGTCCTACTATTTGTCAATATTATAATGATGTATAATACGAAAGTAATTATCGGTTAATATAACGTGAAAATTGTTTAAAAAATATGACAGCTTAACTAACAAAATGTAATAATCTTACCATTAAATTGTATGTGATAACCAGAACAACATTTTACGAATTGAAATATTGAGCATTTTATTATGCAAACAAGTGGCATACTATTCTGCGCGATGTTATTTAATCTCAATGAAAACATCTCATTTATGCATATTGATTGATGGATCTTATGGATACACTGTTAGACAAAATATTGCTATATTGAATAACAGAAATACAAAAGCTAGTTAGAACGGATTAGTTATTATTGATTTATTGTCATGATAAAGTTGCCTGTTATAATTAATCATACCAAAGAATATATATTTTCTGCGAAGTCACCAGGTCATTTATTATTATCCTAATATGAAACCAACAGTCAGTATTAATTCATTATTTAGGAATGATGAATGTACAGTACACAGTACGAAATCATATTTCCTCAATGCATTTTATCGTGTTTGTTATTTGATATATGACGTCATATTAACATTTAAATTAGAACATTATTTATTCAAAGCCAAACTTGAAACTGTAGCTATGCGTGCATAGGCCTACTATAATTCTAAAACTTTAAGAAATAACTCCTGTATACGTGAAACTGCTCAGAAAAATAAAATAATTATCTGACACCGGCCCATTTCTTTCCGAATAAGTCACTTTAAAGACACAAAAAATGTGCTTTTAATAATATTTGATGTTGGTTATTTTCTAATATAATTACCACAATTAACACATTTTCGTGGAAATTATTAATTACTACTATTTGTTCGTAGATCAGGAATCGTTTTCCAATTATTCAACATTCCCTATCGGCTAGAAAAGCATGTTCGTCAAAATGCGTGTTTTTTTAAATAATGCATTAATAAGTATTCCTGTAAGATTGAGGAAAAAATCAAGCACACCTCGCATGGACGCATTTCTTGGTCTATCGAGAATTGCTTTGGTAAGAATTATAATGTAAAAAACATATAATTTATATCGTATAGCACCAAAATTATTTATATATGCTGTTAAGTTTGGTTGCATGATGAAGATTATGCTATATTCGGTGCATTATACCCCAGAATTGGCTAATACGTATATTAGGGATCCATCAAGTCAGTGGCTTGTACATATACATTTAAAGTATTTTAGTCATAAAGATAAAGATAGCCATAATACCACCACATGTTTAGAGCTGTACCCGTTTTCGTATGTCTTGTTTATACAGCTTCTTACAACGTACAACATGTTTATATATGTGTATAATAGTGTATGCTTATTTTTAAACTAATTTTAAACTTCAGATGCACCTGGATAAATACCTCAAAACCTGTTGATGTTTTTGTTGAAATATGTTAATGGTTCATAAAATTACAGGTGAAGCCGGTATTGTAATATGATTTTAAGAATAAATAAATAAATATATAACTAAGGCCTTATATTTGGTGATTACAACTCCTCACAAAATGAATGGCTGAAATAATCTTATATCACAACGTAACTCATAGATTTAAAATATTATTATGCACCTAGATAGCACCTAGATAGCCAGATAATGATATCTCCTGTATAAATAAAATGGACTTCGTTTTTACCTTGGAAATAACATATATTTAAATAAATCAACTTTATGTATATTTACTAAATATTTTTCTATATATTTTGTGTCTAAAATGAAAAGTGACATAAACACGTTATAAATATGAATTAACTGAGTATTGATAATTAATTGTTTTTCATCAAAAACATTATTTTAAAGCCATACATTGTTATAGTACAGTATTGTATATCAAAATATTTGTGTAAGTTGATTAATAAATCTCATATAAATATAGACAATTATATTATAAATGAATAACTTACCTTATGGGTAGAATACAAAACACACATTTTATGTTACTACTTCTATTTATTAGGAAAAATTTCATCTTTTTTGGAAAATGTGTACATAGGGTAGGTATATAGAGTAAAAAGATTTAGTCTAATGCATTTTTAATTATACCGCTCATCTTGTTAAGTTAGTTACTATTGTTTAAGTCTTTTATATAACTAAGACATCATAATATCAGCATTCGCTTATGCCAATAGCAGAGGAAGGCTTACTTAATTTTAGAGTGCCAAATAAACGCAGTCGGACCAAAATAGTAATGGGTTATTAACTAAGTGCATGAATTACCGAAGATAAAATAACTAGAAAAGTTTTTAAATAATATACAATTAAACACAATTAAAATTATATAATTAAAATAGACATAAAATATTGAAATTTCATCAACGTATTTAAAATAACAGCTACAAAGAAAAATACGATGCGCCTATAAATAAAATACGGGAGTTAATAATGTCATTCATTAATTCACTCATTCATTCATTCATTCATTCATTCATTCATTCATTCATTCATTCATTCATTCATTCATTCATTCATTCATTCCTTCAATCATAATAATGTCATTCATTATAGTCTTTTAAAGGCTATAATCTCAGTTTTAGTGACTTTCCACCTGCGACTATTTATCGCTAATTTGAAGTCGCGAATGACTAATATCTTCCTTGCATGGAGTCCCACTAAGTCACAGAGCCCCTGGTTATATACACTCGAAGTGGAATGGTTGGTCGCCCTCCAACATGTGCCGGTTTAAATAAAGCTGCTGTTGTTGCTGCGACCTGTTCTTAAACTTGAGTATTAGAGGCTTGTGTAGAAGAGGCAGCTAGCTTAGGGATTGCTTCCAGAGACTTCTTACTTTATTTTGTTTATCAATTCAGTTTTGGTTAGATATACTAAAGCATATCACGTAAAATATGCAGCACCCAAAATTGTACTCTTTTAATGCATCGCTCACTATAGGCACGTAGGAACGTTTTGAACATTGTGAGGGGTGAATCCCAAGGGGGTCTGGAATAAATGGTGGCTGAATCTCTCAGCCCCCCAACCCCCATCTATTCCTATGTGCGTAGCATGTAAAGGTTATCAAATAAATAAGTAAAGGTAGCAAATGAAGTACTCCTATTACCGCAAAGTAGTTATTAGCTTGAGCTGCAAATCCGATTGCTTCATTGACTAATAATTCTCTCGAATACTCTGTGAAATTATTTTCTCATGACTATGTTTAATCAGCTGTTTCACTAAAATTATGAGACACGAGGCATACATTTATATATATACGAGGTAGTATATATAGCAGAGTATATATGGCGACCAAAGGGTTCAGAGTGGAAATCTCTAAGATTTACAATTTAAACTAGGTCTGCTATGGCGGACCAAAGGGTTCAGTGTGGAAATCTCTAGGATTTACTATTTAAACGAGGTCTGCAAGGTATACCTGGCCTCGTTTACCTCGAGGTCTGCAAGGTTTATCTCGAAATTTATAAAGTTTACCTCGTTTAGCTCGAGATATGTAAGGTATACCTCGTTTAAAGTGTATATCTTAAAGATTTCCACACTGAACCCTTTGCTCTACTGGTGGACCAAAGAGTTCAGTGTGCAGAAA
>JAUZND010017786.1:16299-26621 GCA_034780555.1 Coelogynopora nodosa | reverse complement strand
ATTGTATCAAACCATTGTATCAAACCATTGTATCAAACCATTGTATCAAACCATTGTATCAAACCATTGTATCAAACCATTGTATCAAACCATTGTATCAAACCATTGTATCAAACCATTGTATCAAACCATTGTATCAAACAATATGTATCAAACCATTGTTTCAAACCAGATAATGCTTTAAGAAGTCAAATTTAGCGGTTTTCGTTGTAGACTACAATTGTTTTTTGTTGATACAAGATTGAAATTATAGATGTATGGAAGCTCCATAGGGAACTCTAACGATTATATTGCAACTAAGGTGCAATTCGCCGGTTTAATAAACTTTAAGTTATTATAAAGTTGTTTTTGTATTTTATATAGAAGGTTCCATATTGGATGTCCGGAACGCGAATTATGCCGTTTATGACGTGTGATTTATGATTTATGAGGTAAGGATGATGACTAATATGTGTGTGACCTATTAAATAACACAAATCCAATCTCTGGAAATTCTCTTTCATTGCGGACTGTTGGAATCTATCAGACAAGATTTTCTGTTATATCATTAATTGTCCGCTTAAAGTATAAATTAAATGATAATAAATTTATATGGAAAATAATATTCTAAAGTATTAATAAGCACACGTATGATTACTTTTATTTCTGTGAATTGTACACAATTGCAAACTGAAAAATAAATAACGAATAATTAGCACTAAAATACATTTTGACAGAATTTAGTCTTGATCAGTCATGAAATGAACCTTATATTATACTTAGTTATTCATCCGACCAATTCAATAAAATTCAAAAATAGAATATCCTATATTTGATTCTTATAGATAACTCTAGCTAGGGTTTTATAGAAAATGAGAGCATTAAAAAATAATAAAAGCAATATTTTAAGGTCACCGTTGAGAGTTATTGTATATCGACTCTTTCTATCGCTACCATCTGTTAGACTATCAGATATATACACTTCTTCCGGTATATTAAATATGAAGATTATTGCTCCTTTTCATTATGTACCAATTTCATTCACGGTTATTAGAGGTGCACGAAAGTACCTCAAGCCTTTTAAAGTTACCCTTCATTAGTTTGATTTACTATTGTTTTTATATCAGGAAAAACCTTTCTAATGAGTTTTCTATATTTAGTTTTAAAAATGCTTGCAAGTTGATATTAACGCGCACCTATACATTATTAATATAAGCCTACGTTTTTATTCTGATTTTTTGCGTTAATCATTTTCTAGTAATACCTGATTTTTTTACACCATTATTGATTTGTACAGAAAATGTTTCATTTGATTGTTTGATTAATATATTGTGCAACATAAAAAACGTATTCGAATACAATTTGTTGGGCTATAATGTCGGTTATCATAAACATTTGTTTGACAACATTACCTTATTTTTTCTCTTATAGAATTGCTCAATTATACAATACAAATGTGCCTGTAAGGTTTGCTGCTTAAGATATCCAATTTTTGGACATTGTCCTTTGTGATTCTATAAAATCATAAATGTCTGTGAAGTAGAATTAAAATTGGTAACAATACTATTTCTAATCCGATACTACAGTATGGCATCCATCAGAAGTATATTAAAACTAAATTAAAGAATTATTTTAGAAGTAAAGATATGAACTATATAAATATGTATACAATCTTTATTTGTTATTTGTTTTTAAAGTTCAATATTTCGTTGCAAATCTGTTTTTTTATAATTTTCGAAAAGTCTGGAATAGTATTTACAAATGGTTCTTGTCGATCATTTGAAAAAAATATTTTTATTAACAAAGCAACATTTTTTAAATTGTGACAAATTGTCAAAAGCCAAAATAATGTTAATACAGAGCATGCAAGATCAAAATATCTTAAACAATCTATATTTAGTTGTCAATAAGGTTTCAACATGGTTGGAAATTTCAGAAATTGTTACAATAAAAAAGTTGTAAGTTGAGTAAATGTTTTTCAAATATATGGATTATATATATAAGGTTTGCAATATTTATGTAATTAAATTAAGAAATATATTTGACACATAAAATTCTCATATTGTTAAATATAATTTTATTGTATTTCGAAGACAAAACATCGAAATATCTACTTAGAGTTTAGATAGTCTGTGGTTAGCAGAATTTTTTTATCTTGGATGTTTTTACATAACAAGCAATTTCAATTTTTACAATTTCGAATTTATTAAAACGAGAGGACAACAAATCTTAATTGAATTTAATTTTACCAATTTAGAAATGTACTATTTCAATTCGGTCACAATCGTAAGTTGATTCCAATGTTGTTTATTTAATTGCCAGTCAATTGTTTAAAATTAGTTTAAAATTAATTTTAAATGTATTACCAACATTTTTTAGTCCGAAATATTTTTTTAAAATAATTACAAAAATGATAAATCTTAAAATAATGTATAAACTGTTTCGATTAGTAAGTAAAGTGTTACTCATTTTGTGTTGGTTTTATATTAATATATTGATTAACGAAAAGCACAATAAAATAATGTATTACAAAAATTTACGGTCACATCAATTGTATTATTCTCAAGTTAATAGTCACAAAACAAAAGTTGGACTGAAAACTTATAATTCGCAATAGTCAATTAAAGGAAATAATTGTAAATATAATAATAATAATTGTATCACATTATTTTAGCCAACCGCCACCGTTTAGCAGTACTGTGCTATTTGTTTTTGTTTGATTATATCTGTTTGTAATTTTATATTTAAATTATTTAAATACATTTAATTATTTAACACGTCAAAAATTTAATTATTTATTAGCTTATTTGCAGGTGATTTATTTATTTCTTTCTTTCATAGTGTAAAATGTATGAAACGGTTTATGTATATTAAATATGTTTTAATATTTGTACATATTATTTTAAAAGACACAGTATATAATGCCATCTCTTCTATTTATAAACATTCATTTAGTAAGCGTCTTAAAATACTGTATGCTATAACAATAGAATTTTAAGAAGAAATATACTGGCTTTAGAGATAAGTAGAAAGAAAATTTCATTTACAGATCTTGAAACTCTACATTTATACAAAATTCTTGTACTGTTTGATACACAAGATTGTGTGTGTTCAGTTTAACTCCTGCTATTATAAAAAGGATGAAAACGGATACTAAGTTATAAGCAATAACTGTAAAACCACTTTCAATACATTTTTGCGAAAAAAATTTTTTTTAAATTAAAGCGACCCACTTTAACTCTTAATGAAATATTTCCTGCTGTCTTAGAAATAATGAAAAATCTTATAAAAAATTTAAATGACAAATTACGAAACATACAGCAACTTGGTCACTTGCCTATTTCGTTAATCGTTAATTGCTCTCTTCATGCTACTAATACAAAGTTTTGAATTAAAGTAAACATTTATATAAGGTTTAACAAATGGACAATCAATCATCTTTGGAAGGTTATGGTTTAAGGTTGAGATGGCAAGGTAAATACTACATTTACACAGCAAAATGCAGGCATAATTTTTAACCATGTCTGAATAATTCAGTTCTTCAAATTAAAAAATGTGTGTGTACAAAATGCATGTTGAGTTTTAATTATTTACTTAGATAATCCTTCCAATAAGTTAAATGATAAACTAGAAAATAATTATGACTATAGTAAACATGGTAAGTACCTATGTCTTGTTTTATCGTATGTAGCGAGTTTTCAGTGCAATTATCAAGGTGTATTAGCGAATCATCATAGAAAATATAAATACATATTTCCATCTAGAGTAGTATACACGGCGGCCTTGTGTTAATTTTGTTTGTTAATATCAATATTTTTTTAGATTAAGATAGATATTGAAAAATGTTTACGGGTTCTATTTTTTTAATAAAAAAGCATAATGCCGAAGATTTTTCCTCTATTTTGTACTATTTGCGATATTATTCTCAGTACGTCAGAAAAGTAGTCATCAACAATGTAGACAACGCGATTAAAATTTTCAATAGATGAATTTACAACAACAAAAAATTTCTAGGAAATAATAGGCGTTAGTTTGAAAAATCAATATTTAACCAAACTTTGATAAGAATTGATGATATTACTAATTAATATGAATCTCTATAGTTTTATGTTCAGGAGAAATGAAACAACTGTAAATGGAGGTAAAAGAGCGTCATTAAACCCTCTTTACAATATTTGGAAACATTACTGTAAAACCATGAAAAAATTTTACATGAATTTTACATTACTTCAGACCCAGTAAACAACATTTTTTGGCAGTTATTTTAGTCATTGATTTAATATTATTAGAGTACCTATTTGTTTTACATCATGATGTAATTAATTGAATTTTAAGTAATGTGCGGCCTGATAATAATGTTTCTAAATGAGCACATTTTACAAATATTTCAAATTAAATAAGGATATCCTTCTAATATAGCGCAAAAATTCTGATATCAGTCTAAAACGATGCTTATCAATACTGCTTCTTATCTTTTAAGAATAAAATAATAAATGAATATCAATAACGTAATTATGATGAAAGTATTTTATTAAAGTAAAAATGTAATTAAAATATAATAAAATATATGGATAAATATTACAAAATCACTCCATAGAATTAATCTATTGTATATATTACAGTTAGTCAAAAGCATGGTTCTTATTACTAAAGTGTTCAATTACATTTTTATCATTTCTATCGAATTGTTTACCTTGTTTCTTTAATGTTGTGTTCCATATTATTAATTTTAATACTATATTTTTCAGTCAGTAAGTTATAACATTTGCATTTTTTTCTCCAAAAATTTTTATTTTTAATAGGACTTTTTATTTGTTGTCTCCTATGTATCCAGGATTCTTTAGACCACTCTTCGCTATTGAAATATTGAAATGTTTATAAAGAATATTACCTAATTTACGCAAACGAAGTTAATATTGCATAACGCATGGAACCTTTTTTATATTTATTTTATTATTACATAATTATATAAATATAGGAAGATATTGAATATCAAGTACATTATAAAATTATAAAATAAGTTCGATGACCGCATAGCTATAATATAATATTAATCATGTCCGGTGGAACGTCAAGAATATTAAAACTTCAAATAGTGGACATCTAACAGTTTCTTACAGTCAGCTGTGGGCAATTTTAGCCCGCCAAAATATTTTTGTTGCAATTTTTACGTTAATTTTGAGGCTACGGCAAAATGTTCTAAAGATATGTTTATCATAAATTCTATTTTTACTTTTTTAATTTAAATTATCTTACTATAACTAAAAAAACATTTGTGATTAGAAGCGATTTGAATATTTCATTATGTTTTTATACTATAATAATAATAATTTTTTTTTATTAGTATTAATTTATCATTATTGTTTTTATATATTATAAAATAACAAATAAATTTATTTAAAAAATAGCAAAGACAAATTAAAATTACGCATAATAATATCAAAAAAAAATTTTTAATTAAAAATTATTTTTTTATGTTTAAATAACTATTAAGGCATTATATCCTAAATAAAACTTTTGTATTTATTTCAATTTTTAGTATTATGGTAGCTTAAATTTTAAATGTATTGTTTGTTTTAAGAATTGAAGCTATAAATTATTCTTATTAAACCTGGAGTACGTTACATGATGATTAATATGATTTAGAAAAATATTAAATTCAAAATTAGTTTATTGTTATGTACTGTATATATGTTTCACTGTAGTCTTTCCCACTGTAAACATTATAAATTATATTATTATGTGAATCCTTTTTAAACGATGATATTTAAATGTTGTTTAGTCTTATTATTTAAATTACTTTATATATAATCGATGACATTTTTGAAAAATTGCAGCTTTGATATCTAGTTGATATCTGTTGAGTTGCCGATCTTTACCCTCTAATATCTTTGCTGCCCAGTTTATCATACTATTTGAAACTGGGGTAATTAAATGTTAATTTATGAAAATTAAAACAATAATTGATTACAATTGTCATCAATACAGATTTTAACAATAACCAATTTATTCACATTATAAAAAACTAAATGTTATCCATCAAATTAAACATTAGAAATATTAAATTTAAACAAGTAATTGCATCTGTATAAATTATACGTTTGAAAAGTTTATACATTTTCAAGACCTAATTTAAAAAATCGAATTAATTATCTTGAAATGATAGACCTATACAGTGACAACGGTATTTTCCATTTATTATATAGTTTGTACATTATAATGTTAAAATGTCATATTGTTATGATTTTTAAATTAAATAGTAAGTAATGATAATGGTGTAGAATCAGCATTATGATCTTTTTCAATATTTGTGTTTTTATTGATATATTTTCTTACATAAATTCAAACTTACAATTAAAATAAACAGC
Source organism: Coelogynopora nodosa (assembly GCA_034780555.1). NCBI lineage: Eukaryota > Metazoa > Platyhelminthes > Proseriata > Coelogynoporidae > Coelogynopora > Coelogynopora nodosa. The sequence goes on along the minus strand of JAUZND010017786.1, from coordinate 20,274 downwards.
GAATTAAATATAAATATGGGCATATTATTTTTTTAATTAATTGTGCAATTTATATCTACCAGTATTTATTAAACATATGTTTGAAATTAATCAAATCAAAATATTATTAAATTATATTTGTTCTATACGTACATGGTTACAGTTATTAAATATATACTCTGCAAAATAGAAAACTGTAAAAAATAATCAGAAATCTGCAAAGCATGTTTTACATCGTTTCGTTGTTTTCGTTTCAATTTTGTATCAATCTATAGATAACAATATTTTTGTTCAGTGATTGACTGACTATTACTTTGATTGCATAGTTTATACGTACCAGGTGAAAATCAGTAAAACGTTCCTATATTATCTAGGAAATAATCATTTTGGAAATGTACCATCAGTATAATAAAGAAAGTTAATACATTTTCAAATGTCCGATATTATCACACACATATAAACATTTTAATAAAAGAAACATCTGAACAAGTATATGTACTATATATGTTATTTACATTATAGGATGTGATATTTTACATTGATTTTCACAAAACAAATTTATAACTTATCGGTGCAACAATGGATCATGACGACACTATTAAAATAAACAGTTATAATAGATAGTGTAGACAATAATATACGAACTAAACAAAATAGACGAAATAGACTAAATAAATATACCTATAATTTGAATGATATTCCCCAATGTAATAAAAATACATTAGACGGCTCTTTCGGTGCCACCCAAGGGTAATGCGTTAATTAATGGTATTCCGCATTCCTGGACGTCAGCCGCTTCGGAGATATGCGGAGAACAATTCTTAGAAGTTCCATGGACCAATTTGTCCTGAGTGCCAGGATCAGTTGCCGACAGGAGTGGTCTCTGGTGACGCTGAAGTCGATGTCCAGCTGGAGTGCAGCCACACATGGTCATCAAAGTGTGTCGAAACTTTTCACCGAGCATGCTGTATATGACGAAGTTTATGGACGAGTTAAGGACGACGCAAAAGTTTGAGACGGCAAGATAAGCCTGCCAGCTGGCATCATTCATTTTGATGTACTGTGTTTCGGTATTAATGGCATCCACTAAATTGGTCACAACGGCCGGCATGCCGAAGAAGTAAAAAAGTGCAACAATTGCAAGGGGAACTGTGCTTAGCTTAACTTCCTTTTGTTGAGAACGAGACATGTCTCTCCATCTCTTTCGACTGCGTTGCAGTGTACGAACCAGAGCTACATTGAGTGACGTAATAGCAAAAAAAGGAAGAAGAAACATGACTACTGCATACATACCGGCGTTGTAAACATATCGATAGAACCAATTCTTGCCATAGTCAGATTTTCTATAGCCTATTATAGTAGCATTGCAGATTTTATTAAGTAGATTAGAAAATATGTCCCAATAGATAGGGTCATCAACGTCAATGGTAGAATTACCAAAAAAAATAAGGATTTGACTGTTGACCTGGTTTGTTTGATTTGAACTGCAAACACTTGATGAAGGAATTATTATTGAATTAACTTCATTAATACCAACACGATTGGTTTCGTACTCCCACCAATGCGGCACATTATAAGCAATGGAGACTAAACTAATTCCGGTTATGATGTATCCAATGCGTTTAAGTGAACACTTACTTCTTGCACGTAATGGGCGGCAAACTGCCAACCACCGTTCATACGAAACGAGCACTGTCAAATAAATCGAAATCATTTGGAAGGCGAGAATCAGTGGCCAAAACATGACAATTATTTGACCATGAGCCAGGTACATTGGAAGCATAAAATTGAACCCAACATATGTATAGCCGACACTCATAACATTAACGATGATATTTAGCATGAGAAGAAGGCTGTCGGAAGCCGCAAGTGCAATTAATATTAGGAACAAAGGTAATCTGGTACCTCGAAGCATCACTTTAATGAGGACAACAATTGATACAATGTTCCCGATTGTTCCAACGGAGGCAAAGATAAACGTGAGGTATATACCACAGATAAGGGTGATTGTTTTAATGTGGTCAGCGCTGGCGATTACCGATTCTGATCTGTTTGAAGTCGTCTGGTTGAGATTCGATAAATAAGCGTTTGTAGTTGTTATAACATCCATAATTATTTCAGAAGTTTCTAAAAAGCTTTTTGACAATTTATTTTAAAATAAATGCAGTGGAGAATCGCATGAAGTTAATAAAAATGATGGTAAAACTATTTCACAACTTTAAACACGAAAAATGAGGACATTATTCATGTAATTAAATGCTATTGGACAGAAAAAGCTAACCAATCACTTTTCCCAGCTATATTTCGTTTATTTCTGACTCAAAAATATTTTTTTGTAACAGCTTGTGAGTGCGGCATTTTGAGATCGTCTTAGTGTCATAGGCGGAGTTTTGATATCTCAAATAACCAATTGGGAGTTCTTTTCTCCAAGCAATGCATTGATGGTTAATATTGCCAATTATTTTTCATACTCTTCTTGACATGAAATTGACATCTGTCTTTGTCAATACTTTTTTGATACGTGCTAAAATGTACTTGTTTGAACGACTTTAGCGGTCATTATATAAAGTGGGATTTATTGTAAACAAGATTTTCATTATAAAATATATTAATGAAATAATGCTGTAAAATCTTAACAGAATTATCCATGTATAACAATTCAAAAACGTAAGAAAAAGAAAATGTTGTGACTAGAGTATCTTAAAAAGAAATGGTGGTATGTGTAAATAGTTATTCATCATGTGCTTGTATAATTGTCCTGTTTGAATGGAATGGAGCATCCCCCTTCTAAAAATTGTCAAAGTACATTTCTTATAAAATAAAATCCTTTTTGACAACATGTGACTGCAAAATGTCATTATAGGTTTTCTCATATAGAATGGATAATACAATATGTTTGGTAGACCTATATATATTTGAAAAGAATCACTCAGTTGGAAATATAATGTCTTTCTAAATATTTAGTATATATATATATATATGTATTATATGCGACCAAGCAAATGGCTCGAGTAACTGTCAGTGACACCCTGAATCAGAGGTTCTTTTTTTATTTATCAATAGAAAGGGTTTTATCATTTTTCGTTTTGTAATTATCCATCGATAGATTGAACTTTTTTGATTTGATTGTGACTTTTTACAGATGTTGTGTTAATATAAGATTTTTCATTAGGCAAATAACGATCACTTTATTAATAAGAATAGACTATTGCAAAAGTTGAACTCATAAAAAAAGGATAGGAAAAAACAACATAGCAATACAAAACAACAAAAAGAACTGGGCGCCCTTATTTTTTATAGTATATATATAATAATATAGGCCAAAATCAGGCCTGCCGTCAGTATTTTATAATGAAGGAAATTGTTTTTAATAAGCTCTATTGTACTTTAATTTTTGTTACAAATAATATTTATGGATAAAGTAAAAAGATAGCGAATACATTTAATTGGTGATAAGTAAAATATCTAAATATAACAGGTATTTATTAATTTTTTAATAAAAAAGGTGATTTACATGTAATAGCTATGTTAGTAACATAAAAATAAAATAACTCAATAAAACCATAAATATCATGTTCAAATAATACAAACAACATTAAATAATAAAAACTAAATAATGAAAATAAATAATGACAAATTACAATCATTAAAATATGGGAAGTGCGTATATTTAGTTGGCGTCTTATATTTTAAGCATATATACAAAAATATGTCTATATAAGCAATTATAACAGATATCAGCTATTAAGATTATATATAATACAATGCAATTTTTTGCCCTTGACTTATCAAATATATAATTTATATAAATCGGTTTATAAGAGTAGTTAGTTAATCAGTAGTATTTCACATTGCTAATAATCTACCTACCACTTTGAAGATAAATTAAGTTCCATGAACCATGTTTTGTTTTAGTTGACAGGATCAGTTGCCGACAGGAGTGGTCTCTGGTGACGCTGAAGTCGATGTCCAGCTGGAGTGCAGCCACACATGGTC
>JAUZND010017786.1:0-16199 GCA_034780555.1 Coelogynopora nodosa | reverse complement strand
TCATAACATTAACGATGATATTTAGCATGAGAAGAAGGCTGTCGGAAGCCGCAAGTGCAATTAATATTAGGAACAAACTAGGTAATCTGGTACCTCGAAGCATCACTTTAATGAGGACAACAATTGATACAATGTTCCCGATAGTTCCAACGGAGGCAAAGATAAATGTGAGGTATATACCACAGATAAGGGTGATTGTTTTAATGTGGTCAGCGCCGGCGATTACAGATTCTGATCTGTTTGAAGTCGTCTGGTTGAGATTTAATAAATAAGCGTTTGTAGTTGTTATAATATCCATACTTTTATCAGATGTTGTTTAGTACCTTTTCTTCATTTTAAAATAAATGTTTTGATCGATATGTATGAAGAACAATAATAAAAGTTATTGAAACAATGACATCATTAGTTTAACTTAGATACATGAAAAATTGTGACTATTGAACTGAAAATGCTAGTTTATCATTTAAGTGATTTAAGCTGCGTTTTTCTAGCCTAAATAGGTTCCAGTAAATATTTTAATAGAGCGGCATTTTGAGACCAGATTAAAATGTCATAGGTAATCTATACTAACAAACAGTGAATTGATTCAACAAACATTGATTGATTAGTTGAAAGCCAATTTAGTTCTCTTACTCGATTTGTCCAGCAATTTAATATTATATGTTAGTTTATGCTTCGGTAAATAGTTATTTATTTAGGCAGTTTCATAATAATGTATCTGGTCAATAAAAAACGTGTTTGTTAATTGGTCGATCCTCCTCTCATTACTTTTTATATAACACAGAATAAAAAGCTGGATAAGGTCGTTGGTGTTTATTACAATGTAAATAATGATATGATGACTGTTTTACATAATTAAATTTCATAAATAGTAATAATAAGTTGATTTGGGTATTGCCGAAGAACTTTTGAACCACTAAATTACTTTGATTGTTTTTTTATATTATAATTTGTTGTACTAATCTTAATGATATTTGTTTTGATTTAAGAATTTATTACTGTTATTTCAATATCGCGGAAATGATGCTAGGTATAGGTATTAATTCGCAATGAGTTAATACTAAATATACTATAACTTTTTACTGAAAACATATACTTTACAATATATACTACTTACTATGAGAATACTCCTAAATATATTCATTTCAAATTGATTAAATTCCCTTCAGATACATTTTTTTATTCAATGCCACTAATTCAAATTGTCTAATTTTGTTGGAATTCATTTCTGCATCTTGAAAATTATTTCAATATTTTTTTGTTTTTGATATATTCCTGAACTATCACTACTACCCTTGTTCTCATCATAGAAAAATGTTGAAGTGTAACTCAATACAATGATATAATCTAGCTATTTAACCCAGTAAACTCAAAAAACACTAACAAAAAGAATAGTACAATGCTAAATTTTGAAATTGTAATATATTAAAATCTTAAATTATAATATTTTACTATGAAGTATGTTAAATTTTGATTAAGGTGAATTAAAAATTTAGTTGAACTTTTTTCAAAATCTTAAATCAGAATATATTATTTCAGTACATAAATAGCTCAACAATTTTTTAATTCAGTTTTTATTCCTATAATTAGGTTTAATAAACTATACAGGACGGTTTTACAAAACAATTATGTTATAAATTCATAATCATTTACGTATACATATATTTAAATATTATTGTTGAATTATATACCAATTTGTATGAAAATAATTTAACTTTTAACACTACCATTATCTGTTTATTTTTTAGAGTATTTAAATTTTGACAAATATTAAACTTTGTTTAAATAATAATTGTCTATTTACATTTATTAATACATATACATTGTAATATAATTTTTATTTCTTAAACTGGTCAATTCTTCTACTATCGCTAAAACTAAAATTAATTTAGAATTCGAAATTTGTAATTGCCAAGAAACATTAATCTAATATAATTTCTTAACATGATTTAAGAAATATTATATTTTGTGGACGAATAATTATATAAGTCAAACCAACTTTGCATGATGATGACGATATACAAACAGCTAATGTTATAAGTCTAACTAGCTGCCATCATTAATTCACGCAATTCGATCTGTACACAGCACAGGCTGAGCTTTCTAAAAATCATAAAAGGAAACAAACATCCCCAGAAGAACGAAAGACAAGAAACCAATTCAGATAAGTGTCTTTATTGCATCGATCGTATTTATTGAGTGTCTTTATCAATAACCTTACACAGCAGAGGAGTGGTTTTTAATATCAGAAGATAGATACATCATGCAACATATATATACAATTTATCCACGAGTTTTTATGTTTTATTTAATATTTTCAGCCATGTAGATATTTTGCGTAGCAATTTCAATTGACATTTCTGTAATATAAATTTATTTTTTAGCAGTTTTACATAGTACTTATAAATCTTTTATCTCGGTGGTTTATTCAGGTTACAGATAATTAAACTGGCATAAATGTCCATTATTCATAATTTGTTGTCTGTGTAATGCTGATCTCAAGGAATCCTTCAATGATGAGTTCAAGGAATCCTTCAATGATGAGTTCAAGGAATCCTTCAATGATGAGTTCAAGGAATCCTTTGTATAATTCCATGGTCTCTACATTAATTCATTCATAACATTTATGGTATGACCCTACATAGGTTAACATTTATGGTATGACCCTACATAGGTTAACATTTATGGTATGACTCAACATTTAATAAACCAAACATAGTAATCCTACTATAATTAATTGTAGACTATCATTGTTTGATTTATTCAATTATCGCAAGAGCAATATCTATGGGATAAATCACGAGATAAATACATTTTATTATAATTAATATAATACACGACTGTGATATCTGGGTGTAATTACTTGTATGATTTATGTATCGAGTGGTTTATCCGGCATATACCATAAGACATCTTGAAAATTAAATTGAAATCCATTTTAAAGTAGTGTCTACTGTATAAAATTACCAGTCAAAAATATTAAGTTATCAAGTTATTTTAGCTGTGCACAAGAAAACCAATTTGCATTGAAATAAACATACTAAGAATTTACAATGGTACAATTAGTTTCTAAAGGTGCATGCCGATGCTGTACGCCGATGAACAAACCGTGTAGCATAAATCAAAATCTGAACGATAGAGATCAATTAATTAAAATAATTAAAATGTAACATTACATAAGTGAACGTTAAAACAGTTTCGTATTTTTATGCAATACTCTACAATAAAATATTTTTGTTATTTATCATCAGTTTTTTACAGGCTGAAAATACTATTGAAACAAAAAACTAGAAATTAGAAATATTAAAATTTATTTGAAGCTGAAATTAATTAAATATTGTTATATAATAATGTGCAAGAATCCTGCCACATGCAAGAGTACAAACCCAATATAATTAGCATATAACTTACTAATATTAATAAATAATAAAGAAATGTCTTTATTTCCAGTAAAAGTACAAACTTTTAAAGAGGAACATATAATAACAAAGTAAAAGGATAAAGACTAAATAAAGTGACAAAGTGATAGGTTTGATGAAAAGAGTATAATATAAAAAAATAAGGTTAAATAGTAACCTCAACATAGATATTGAAGCTTGTTATTACATAAGAAGGATTTAGCGGCTTTGAGGAAAGATTGTCTGTAAGACAATGTTCTGTAGAAAATGTCGGTCTGTCCACCGCTTCGCGTACCATAGTGATTATTTGCTGTGTTTTCAAACAAATGATCAAAGGTGTTCCTCTTTTTACCAGTACGTAAAAGGTGGAACACAATTTCATCAAAACTGTTTTTTTGCACAACTTGTTGGCATTACATTTTTGATAAGCAGTTAGTGTTAAAAATTGCTTTTCTAAAAACTGTTTTTAGTTCTTTACGGGTTACTGATATCAATTAAAGCCATTAACGATATTTTTAATAGAAAAGAACTAGAGAACCGAAAGCGAGTGGTTGATATTTTGCCAAACATTTCAGTATATTACAAAATGTGAAATTTATCAAGGGACATCACAGACTCCTTCAATCCTTTCTACCTCTCCTCCCCCTCCCTCCTTCAATCTTACAATTTAAACTGATTAGATAACTCGATATAATAAAATAAAAAAATGAGAAACAAAACAGTTTTTGAAAAAATGTTTCCATCAAGTAAAAAGATTGTTAGAACTACACATTAATTTTGATACAATAATTTGCTTCAAATTTACAAAAATTACTTTTTAATCCATTTTTTAAACCCGAATAAAGTGAACATTATTCTAAAATATTTTTTGATTTATAAGTGGTCAAAGATATTATAAAATATATAACACTTTGTTTTTATTATCTTTTGAAAACGAACCTGTAAATTGTAATTAATAATATTATAAATATATAAACAAATATAATATAAATATAATATATAATATAATAAATATATGTACAATATAAATAATAAATAATAATTAAATATTATATATTTTCTGTAATGTGACTAACAGAGATCTTAATTAATAGATCGAGAAACTAAGACATGTGTGAGTATTTCTTACTGAATACAAACCGTACAAAAATGTAATATAATATAAGACTTAACATTTTAGAACAATATATTTTTATACTTTTTAGAAAAATTGTGTAAAATGTGCTGAGAATGTTTGATTATGAGCTAAAAAGTATGTGAGTCACTATATTTTATTCAATAATTTAATTTCAAAAAGATTTTAGTGCTGCTTTTCTAAGAAGCAAAAAGGCACATAATAAGCAACCATTTTAGCTCTATGTACATATTTTATTATATTTGTTGTTAATGTTTTTTGAGATATAAATGTAGTCATTTTGCTCCAGTAATTTATCTATTATTTAGTAATATTTGGGTAAACTGTTATTTTTATAAATTATGAAAATCAATAAGGTTGGATATGCATCTAATAAACTCATGCAAAAATGTAGACATCTGTCCTAAACAATGATATTTATCGATATTGGTTTTCATCATTTACAAATTATAGATTTGATATCTATGACGGTATCATATTAATAATTTTTGTGTTTTGCTAAATTTTTGTTTTTAATTTATCAAAAAAATTTTTTTCACCTTTTCCTAACGAATAATATTGCATATATCCAAGAGTACAAACTATGGTTAACACTATACAAGCTCTAAACTTTAAACCACGTTATTATAAAAATTAATTTAATACTCATGTATATCCATAGATAATCAGAGTGTAGATTGTAATAAATTCAATATATTTAAATGAAAAAAATCATACAATCTTTTCTTATATTACAGAACAAACAAACTCTTTAATATAAATTATTGTAAACAATTTATATATCTTAGAACAACAAATTCACAAAAATGTTTTATGAAAAGCACAACGAGTTCAACGAATCACTGAAAGTTACAGGTTTTGGTTGATCCAACTTCTGAAATTGGAAACTCGAGTGAAGACAGCGGGAACATTGGGTTGTCCACATGGAACCTTTCCGTAACTGACAACTCCAACTTGAACATAGCCGTTGCCCTTCTTACAGAAGAGAGGTCCACCAGAGTCACCCCGGCAGGACGTAGTGGAGGAGATCCCGTTACCGGTGCAAATGTTGCTCGGGTTGTCTTTCACAAGTCGAAACGTTTTGGAGCATTCATCGTTTGACAGGATCTGCAAAGAAGAATGAGAACATTAAATATTATACTTTTAAATATTGAGACCAAGGAAATATTTGCGTGTGGAGTCAATTTAATGAACGATGACACCTACAATAATGTATTTCAAATATATGAAATAGTTTCACATAGTACACCTCATCGCTAACAACGTATACCAGGGTGGGTAACACATTGTTTATGCGTCACACCACAACCAACCCCGCATTAGAGTTCTGCTGAATAATGATAATTAATATATATATATATATATTATGACAGTTAAAATTCATTTTAAATTAAGTTCTAAATGCCATATATACCTTTCCTAAAGAGATATATACCAGCCAACAAGAGAGTGCTGACTAGTTCTAATAAAGGTAGGAGTAGGAGTATAATTAAAATATAATTAAAATTAAAATTAAAATTAAAATATACTTATACTATTGAATCAAGACGGAAGACTAGTGCGGTACGGAGACTGTCAACTCCAATTTGATGCGCAATTTCGATCTCCCTCGTTAGCTTTTTCCCATAAATAGCCAAAAAAACACAAAGCATCGATCTATTCCTTCTGGAAAGCCCTTAAAGACGAAACTACTCGTCAAAAATGCTATGTCATTATTTTTCATATACTCAATCCCGTTCCTAATATAAACCAATTCAACATGAAATTTTAAAAAGCAGCCAATATGCTAACATTTATTTAAGTAGTGGTATCCTAATTTGTACCTCTAGAGTTATCTATGCTTCCATTCGGGCTCACTTTTGTGGAGGTGGATAACAATACCTTCCAACACACTACCTCTGGATTCCATTCGGTCAAACTACGTTACCTACTCCGAGGTAGTTTACGTCTGGCTTACCTCTGCTTCCATTCGGTCGCTCCCGGAAATCAGCCATCCCACTTCATCCAATCTTTTTCTTAACGCCATCTGACGATAGCAAGCTACTTTTGCTCAGTGTTACAGTCAAATTACATTTAAGTATGGCGTAAGTATCCAATAATTGATTCTTGTCAAACCAAAATGGAAGCAAACATCAATCCTTACCAACGCTATCCGCGCTGGGTATTAAATTCCCTTGGATCATATCAAATACTAAACTTAGGGACTCGCTCGAGCCACACATCACGCTTAATATTTCTACTGTTCTTCGTAAACAGCTCGTCAGACTTCTCTGGCATATTTCTCGTGGACCCATGGACACTCTTCATACAGCCAACGGAAATTCGTTGACGCGGATCTGCTCATCGGGTTACTCTGACAAAAACGTTTCTCGCTCATTTTCAGGGACATTGGCTTACCTCGTTTATGAACATTGGAAAATCTAACATGTGATGACTATGACAAACGTCTCCTCCTTGAGTGAATTAGTAAATTGAATTATTTTTGTATTCACACATCATCACTAAACAATATATACTAGTGAATTTAAAAAAAAATTAAATCAAAAATACAAATAATAAGATAATATTACTTAGTATATGCTTTTCAGAATACTATTTCTTTTCTGGTTATTGTTTTTATCAATAGTAATACAGTTATTTCTAGTTAGTAAATAGTTATATGCACTAAAATTTATATCTATATTTTATAATAAGTATTTATTACTGCAATTTACGTACTTTCATGTTTGCCTTCTGAAGAATATCGCTCGTGTCTTCTCCTGCTTTTTCAAGGCTTCCCCAGCCAGCAATAACACAAGTTTCTCCGGGGACGGACGGTTCTTCGTCTTGAGCGGGAAGTTCGACAAATTTAATGTGGCCTTCTTCACTGGCGTCTTGAGACAAATGAACAAGAGCAATGTCATTGCCAAAAATAAAAGATCTTCCATATTTATATGCAGAAGGGATCGTCACCCTCTCTATTTTGATGATGCGTTCCTTTCCTGTAGTTTTCTGAATGAAAGAGACCAAGATCAGTGTTGATCGTTAGAAATACTTTGTACGAAAGAAACACAGTGACTACACATGTTTTCAAAAATAATTTTATAATATGTTATTTCATAAACAAACTTGTTGACGCAACAAAATTAGTCAGATCTTAAATAAAATAGGATACGTAAATATGGTCTGTCTTATTTGCAATTGATAACATTTAGCTTTAATCCCAAATATACAACATGAAATAATTTACACAAAAACGCGAAACTTCATAAATTTATACGCTGTACGTGTGATTTTAAGAAACTAAATCAACACCGATTACAAATATGAGAATAATTGGATTGTTCCAATTGTATAAATTTCAATTGTGGTTCAGTGAACATCACAGAATTAATTGCCTTTATTATAATATTTGTTTCATATTGAAACTTCTTGTTTATATTTTTTAATTTATTTTTATTAAAAATAGTATTTTAACTAAATGTCAAGCAATTATTACAGTATGAACCATCTACCTCCTGCAACCTACCATCTAGTACAACCAACCACCTACAACCTACCTCCTGATTATGTTCGCCCAAAACAACAACAACGGCTTCTTCTTCAAACATCTCTTTGCTATAGTGGCGATAATCATAAACACAGTGGGCCGCTGTCAGCACTGTCCGTCGATCAATCAGGGTACCACCACAGAAGTGAAATGTGTAATATGTTCCAAACTTGATCGATACAATAGAGGGAAACTCGTGCTGGGTGGCATCTTGTCCACTGATAATCCGCCAATTGGCTTGACAGACCACCGTCAGACCAGCTAGAGTTAGAAACAGTATGGAGTACATTCTTAACGTTGTCCTGTCGGTGCCTTTTTCAAGTATGGGTACTATTTATATATAAGCTGCACTTGTGAATGGAACTGGTTGAGCCTTGGGAACTGGTCATATGTTTAGTCTAAGTAATCACCTATGTCATAGAATAGAAGTTATAATTTATTGGAAAGTCTTCCAACAAATGTTCATAATGAAAATGTTTAGGTATAAATATAATGTAATTATTATATTTTATGATTTTAAATTATTTTTATACTGTGTATTTTTATAATAGGTATACTTTGCAGTGGCATATTCTACAAAATTGTTTTAATCTTCATTAAATAATTTAAACCGAATAATTTTATTATCAAATTAATTATGGTCAGCACTCTGAAATTCTGACTCAATCGCAACCATTTAGACTAAGGGTCAGCAAACTGTTTAAAACGGAGGCACACTCTGTCGACTTACGAATAGTCTTGCTGCCGGAAACACACAAAGTAATAACATATATTAATAAATAACTCATATACAAATTATGCATTGTAATATTAAAACTATACATGTCTCGGGGCAGATCGAAATGCTCATTGGTTTTGTATATCAGCAGGTTTCTCATTTGCTTCTGCACCTTCGTCTCTGGCAAGAATGTGGGCTTTCTGGTTCTTTTCTATCACATAGTGTGTTGCTATGCACATTATTTAGCATCTAATTCAAAGTTTGTACATGAAGTACTCTTGCGAGTCCACTCTGATACAAACATAAACATAAAAATTGTCAAACATTTCAATATTCTTAGACATGATCAGTTTAACGTAACAATAGGCAATCTAGACAAGAACGAAGCCTATGTAATTTAATAAAGCACACATATATATATATATATATCACGTCTTTATATTAATTGTAGACTCTATAGGACTCGTATTGTAATTTAATGTAAATATATAAAATGTATATATATATAGTTTTTTAATATTGTATATCATTATTTAATATAATTTTTTCACATGAATTTTTTATGAACTATACATGAAAATGTAAATATAACTATTTTGTTATTTTTATTCATACTACTAAATTAAAATTGATCTTAACCTTATTAAACAATTATATGGAATTGAAAAAGGTTTCTGCGGAAACAGTTTTTCCAGAAGAACATGATTTATACAAAAATAGCGATTATTTTTATGTATATATATATTATGGTTGCGACTTTTACGCCCCATAACAAAAGGTATTGTACACCCCATCGATATGTATCAATGTGACTTCTTCTACCCAAAAGCATTCAAAGTCATATTTTTAGTGGGGCGCACAAGTATATATATATATAAGTGTACAATGTATTTTAGGAGGCACAATATCTTTTTTCGGGGTTCCAAAAATGCACCACCGAATATAAATATATGTACATAAAAGTACATATATTACGAATTTTTATTATTAAGTACCATTTCATACAACACTCACGTTTTGCATACGTACATGAATAGAACGTTGAGACATACAATAAGAATAAAGCTAAACAAAAAGAACGGATTTTACATCAATTGTGACCATTTTTCAAGGGTTTACCTCCTTCTAAAAAATTTCCTCTCACAATTGTTTAAACGGAATGCACTTAAAAGCACCTACTTGTCGCATGCCCTGAAAGGTTTCTTATCTGCATACTGGATTATTGTACTGTAAAAGGTGACCGAGAGTCGATTTTCTGATGTTTAGGTTAACCATCATCGTTTTTTGGAATCTCGTTGCAGTGCGTGGTCGTTCTGTTACAGCCTACGTAACACAATTCACTGCATTGGTTGCAGTTTACGAAATCATTCATCGCAATTTAATTAATCATTGTCTATTGTATATTAATGTCAAATTAATTATGCTCAGTTTAACTAAGAAAGCTGTTACTTTACTTATGACTAGTATTTGAAGTTGAGTTTTGGAAGGGTTGATTTAAGTAAAAGGTTAATTTAATAAATGTATTCTATGGAATTTAGTTTGACAATCAGCGAGCAAAAAATGGGATTGTCTTTTGCGAACAGTAGTCATATTATATAGGGCTCGGAATAGTACTTTACAGTTCACAACTAATACAAATAGGGTGCAAATATGATCCTTTGTAGACATCCCATGTTGTCTTGAATTTCTCATAGTGACCTAAAACGATTTCACCGAATGCTCCAGTATTTGTGTAAAACGAGATGATAGCTTTTTGTCATATTAACGGAATGTTGCTTCAGCGAAATATATTTGGGATTGTAGCCATCGAGACTGTATCAAACACAATTTTTAAATCAGTTAATGCGATGACCAGATTTCTTTATGATATAGTTTTACCAAAACAGAGTTACATCGCATATAGTTTTGATCAAAATAATGCTAAACACTAAATTAACAAAACAATAAAACCGCATAAGTTACTGGGAAAATACTTCTCGTCATCATAAAAATTAATGTACCACTTGTATATTTCTGTAGGTAATCATGTTAATTAATTCAACTATTTTAAAGAAAATAAAATCAATTAACTCGTTACTATAATATATACAACAAAATCAAAATTGTACATGATATAAAAAAGCAATTGATATATTAGCACATAACAAATTCACACAAAAACGTGTAAACCAAATATTACACGGGTTCACTAAACGTCACACAAAGTTACAGGTTTTTGTTGATCCAACTTCTGAAATTGGAAACTCGAGTGAAGACAGCGGGAACATTGGGTTGTCCACATGGAACCTTTCCGTAACTGACAACTCCAACTTGAACATAGCCGTTGCCCTTCTTACAGAAGAGAGGTCCACCAGAGTCACCCCGGCAGGACGTAGTGGAGGAGATCCCGTTACCGGTGCAAATGTTGCTCGGGTTGTCTTTCACAAGTCGAAACGTTTTGGAGCATTCATCGTTTGACAGGATCTGCCATGCAAAGAAGAATAAAAAATACATTATTATGAAATGAAGAGAACAATGAAGATGATTAAATTGTAAAATTATACATTTTTTAATTTTCTATGAATTTTTATTGTTTAGTAATTCAAATGCTATTATAATATTTAATTAAAATAAGAAATTATTCATTAATAATTCATTGAGTATAATTGTTAACTTCTGATATTGTTTGTATTATAATTAAGTTGATTTTAATTGTTTATAGTAAATAATTATTTACAACAACAAAATTTCACTTAATTATAAATATTTATGACTTCATTTATAACGTACTTTCATGTTTGCCTTCTGAAGAATATCGCTCATTTGTCCTCCTCCTTTCGCAAGACTGCCCCAGCCAGCAACAACGCAAGTTTCTCCGGTGATGGAAGGTTCTTTACCTTGAGCGGGAAGTTCCGCAAATTTAATGTGGCCTTCTTCACTGGCGTCTTGAGTCAAATGAACAAGAGCAATGTCATTGCCAAGAATAAAAGCTTTTCCAAATTTATATGCAGACGGGATTGTCACCTTCTCAATTGGGATGATGCGTTCCTTTCCTGTAGCTTTCTGAATAAAAAAGCTCGGAACATTTTTTATCTTTATCAGAAAGTGTAAATTAAATAATCAAGAAAGGTTTCAAAAACTTATATTTTAATAATAGTTATATAATTTTAATAGTACGCTTATTTTTTGTAATTCATATATTGCTATGCGTGACTCATAACATAAGTTAAACAAAGTTGTCATAATTTTCTCAACAACACTGATTTACAAACATGAGCATGATAATGGTGTCTGTCTCAACTTCAGTTTAAGGCATGTCACCGTGGGTATTTTGCGTTTGTTATAATATTAATTTTATTCTAAAACTGCTCAAAATAGCTTATTTCATTTAATATGGCATCTATCAACAAAATATGTTAAGTAAATTAAAATGTAATGTAATGCTATATAAAAAACTACCTTCTGATTATGTTCACCCAAAACAACAGCAACACCTTCCTTTTGTCACGGTACTCATAAACACAGTGGGCCGCAGTCAGCACTGTCCGTCGATCAATCAGGGTACCGCCACAGAAGTGAAATGTGTAAAATACTCCAAACTTGATCGATACAATAGAGGGAAACTCGTGCTGAATGGCGTCTTGTCCACTGATAATCCGCCAATTGGCTTGACAAACCACCGTCAGACCAGCTAGGGTAAGAAACAGTATGGAGTACATTCTTAACGTTGTCCTTTCGGGGCCTTTTTCATATGCTATTATAGCCCTAGTTATTATATAAGTTACAATTATGACTGAAACTGATTTAATCTTGGGAACTGGTCATATGTTTAGTCTAATTAATAACTTATATCATATTAGTAAAGGTCAAATATGGTATTAATTTTGTTTTGCACGATCCGAATGGTATATAATAGGCCTATATGTTACATTGGTATCTACAAATCTATATTTATTTTTTAGTATATAACTTTCATGTAGAGAATAAAAAATTATTATTAATGGATTTCAACTTGTGATAAATACTTTCTATAGACAATATATAAATAAAAACGTTACATGTATTTAAATTATTAAATAATTTTTTGACCTAGCATTTCATAATTTGTTGTTGCATTCATCCATTAATATGATATCTGTTTATAATTAAATTAGCCTAACTATTAAACGCAAATCAAGAACCAAATGTACAGTTAATTAGTGTGAAATATTTAGAAAAGATTTACTCACTATAAACTTTTTCGTCGATAAAAATAATTGATATATTAAAACGTCATAGTCCAATATCAATAGTTAGCAAGTATCACATATACTTATTGTATATAAATGATAGTCATTTAGAACGATTTTTATTTTGCATTTTAAAATTTAAATACAATTGTTTTTATTAATAATATTTTTTCGATAATAAATAAAAATATGATTTTGATATACTAAATATCTACTTTATTAGTGTCCAATAATTAGAAAATATCAATTTAATACGATGTAAATAAAGTATAAGCTAAAAAAAATTATTCACTCTCGGTATTTAGCAGACACTGCAAACCATTATATTTGTCTCAGCTATACTGTCATGGTGATGCAAATTAGTTTTCTAAATTTAAATCAATCATCATAATCCTCTCAATTAGAAATTCGGATCTCTATATACGATCGAGTGGTAGGCCCTGTTGCATGCTCAACGCCTATTGCGTCTGTATTCAATTAAATCTGACTTATTATGTTGTAGCTATATACTCAGACTTTACTTAATTATGGGCGCACCTGGATATGAAAATAACGTGTTTTATGAAGCGTTCCTATAATATCATGTTAAATGAATTGAAGCAATTTTTATGAATTGAAGCAATTTTTATGATTTAAAGCAATTTTTATAAATTGAAGCAATTTTTATGAATTGAAGCAATTTTTATGAATTGAAGCAATTTTCATGAATTAAAGCAATTTTAATGAATTGGAGCAATCAATTTCCTCAATTTATAAATAGTTTCCAATCGTTGTTACTCCTAATGCGTTAATGGCAACATCTTGAAACGCGGTCGAATGGCTATACTCGATGACCGGTGTCTTTTAGTCAGTGGTCAGAAAATTTTGTAGTTTCAAAGGCCACATTTAAAAAGCAGTAGAAGGTCACATAAAAAATCCCCTTTTCACTAACCGAACAACTCAAATAAGTAATGTAAAAAAGCAAACTATATATTGGTCAAATTGTGTTTCATTTTTATGATTTATTTCTCAAATCAATCGACCAGCAAGAAACTTCGTATCGGGCACATTTGACCGAAAAAACCATTTTATGGAACACTGTTTTATAGTTACACTGGCATTCTCACAATCAATACTTTCAAAACTTAAACTTGCCGGTCAACCAGTCACTTCTTATATATTTCTGTCGTTGTGTTGCATAATTTGAATATCTTTTGCGTCTTACAAATATGCAATAAATCATTATTTATAAGTATTATTAATAAATAATTTAAAAAGGTGGCGCGAAAAAATACCTTATTCTATTATAAAGTTAATTTTATAAAATTTGATAATTAAAACATCTAAATTTTTGATGTTTTTTATTTATTAAGTGTATTGGATTGTTTTCCAGATAGCCATGACTTTTATACCAAGACATGAATATTAAAATATAGTATATATTGAAAATTAAATGTTGAGCCAATTTCATTAAAAGCAAGTTAATTAAAGTTTCATATAATTATCAAGATATATAACTGTACTGTACAAAAGCAAGTGAGAGTAAACTGATTGAACCTATATAGTTTCATTTTTCATGGCGAATACGAGAATTCTGCTAGATATTTTAAATATAGTTTATTTAAAAATAAAAAATACTTCAATTTAAAACCATGCTGAGGTATATAATAGACTTAAT
Organism: Coelogynopora nodosa; assembly: GCA_034780555.1. Classification (NCBI taxonomy): domain Eukaryota; kingdom Metazoa; phylum Platyhelminthes; order Proseriata; family Coelogynoporidae; genus Coelogynopora; species Coelogynopora nodosa. Next base: position 1,554 of record JAUZND010017786.1, on the reverse strand, counting down.
AAGAAACTGACTGTTTCTTAGTGTAGGTGACACGAACATAATATTTCTAACTTGAAATCTACTGCACAAAGTCAGCGTTGCAATAGACTGAAATATATTGTCTAGATAAAAACTTTGCATGTGTCTGATCGCTCGCTTTGCCTTCTTCTACCTTGGTCTCTTTCCTATCTAATATTGCATCGGTGCGGCGAGGTGGGGTGGGGTGGCTGTGGCAGGGTGGTGGTAACCTTATTAAGAATTCCGAGGGAAAATTTCATGTGGCTCATGTTGAACAATACCGCTGGAAAACTGGCAACGATCAATCAACTTTATTGAGAAATTGGGAGCGAGAGCGAGGTGTGTGTTGCCCTGTTGCGTTGACTATGTAGAGCGTTGGCGTGATCTAGAACTGTAGCTGCTCGCGCTATGAGGTTATGAAAAAAAGGAGATTACTAATGAAATTCTGCTGAAACAAATTTTCACCTGTCGATTATCATATCAAGATAACGAACGAACACTGCGAATTTATTATGTGTGAAATGTGTGTAAATTGGCATATTTTATTTTAAATATTATTAATTAAATAATTATATAAAAAATTATCTATTAATAAATGGGGTACTATTTTACGATTATAGAAGCAATTGAGGTACTTTGCATGAACTTTCCAGAATAAAATTTATACAAAACGTATTTAACTATTTAAGTGAATTGTTTTGATACCGATGTTACACTATGCTAAATTATTAAAATTTAATATTTACACAATTTCTTGCCTGCGGTTGCGTTATAGCTTATGTGTTTCAAGACATATTTATATTTCAATAAGAATTTAATTGCTAGACAAAATAAATATTTATAAATTTTTATTTAAAAAAATGCCCCATGGATTATTTGTAAATAATAAAATAATAATTGGACGAATTACGGATCATGTATATTGAAAATAATAAACTTATTAAAATAAATAATAGGTTATACACGGCCTAACTTCTTATTATAACTAAAATTAGTTGGCGGATAGGCCAACCTATTGTAAAGTTTTTGATAAAAACACCAAATTTGTCACACATGTAGACCAATATATTTAACCGATTTAAATATTGCACTATCGGAAAATTCCCCTGACGGCCACGGAGGCCATTTTGCAAAATGGTCTCCACCGAACAACATAAGGTTACCATTTTTTTTAGGGTTCCAATCAATGTTTTGACACTCAGACATGTCAGGATAGACATCCTCATTATTGATATTAGATAGCCTACATGTAGAAGGACACAACTCTTATTAATAACCACATATTTGAATCATATAGAAAATATAAAGTACTCTATAAAACACTAATTATTAATAGTCTTATATATTTACTGTTCATTTTGATCACTGTTCAGTTCTGCAAATACTCTACAATCAAGCATGGCACTAAGCACTAAGCAAGCACTCTATTCACTCTAAGCAAGTCCTCTTGCTATTTTCGTCAAATTTGAAGACCGTATCATATGGCGGACCAGAGGGTTCAGTGTGGAAATCTCTAAAATTTCCAATTTAAATGAGGTTTACCTGGTAAATCTCTAA
>JAUZND010017785.1:0-47897 GCA_034780555.1 Coelogynopora nodosa | reverse complement strand
TGAAGATAACGATTTATGAAGATAACGATTTATGAAGATAACGATTTATGAAGATAACGATTTATGAAGATAACGATTTATGAAGATAACGATAATAGTGTACCTACGACTAATTATAGATGAGAAACAAAAGATGTTTTTCTTCAATAGGTTTTATTCAAGAGGCAGCAGTGAGGCCTATTGCTATTAATTATGTTGATATATGAAAACAGTTCTGAACCAAAATTAGCTGTCGCCTGATATAAAACAATAAGAAAAATGCATCTGACTATATCTGAATTAATAAAACATCTTTAAAATTGCTTATTTGTTGAAGAATGCAACTTATCTAGCCGAAATTCACACCAATGAACCGATTTTTTTTAACAGATCAGTTAATGTTTCTGCATGGTTTAATTTTGAAGGGAAATCTTTGTGACCCTGTTTGATGTTTTAATTATATCCCAATTTTGACAAGATTGTTCAAACGCGACAAATAGTGTTGTTCTGCTACAAGTGGTTCTGATTTCATTACATATGTACAAAACGATGTCGTCTCTTTATAGAAGTAACCGACCGTGCTATTATCATGATGAAGCAACAACGAATATTTATTTCAGGTTTCTTGCACAAAAGTAGCATGACGAAATATGCTAACCCTGCAACTACTCCCGGCGAGCCTTTGAGGTCCCATACAGTTTTCAAACTTATCAAAAATATAGTATTATGTTCAATAGATTTCTCTAAACAATTTCTAACAGCTCTATATTAAAAAAGTGACTGTTTTCTCAACATTTCAAACATTTCGCAAAACCTTTGCTGTGTAGATGATATAATGAAAAGTAAATAATGTTAGATGCGGACATGTGCCTCAAAAGCGCGATAAGAATTATAAAAAGCGCTGCATAACATTTAATGATTTTTTGCAGCTTTCTTCTTTTCTCAATTTCTATGGATTGGTTTGGGATAATTAATAGATTTTTATTTCAACATATTATATTTGTATATTTTGAATAGTATTACCAATTACATACCGTTAACATTTTTACAGTTAATTAACGAAAATGATATATTCTCTTATTTAGTTATCAATAATTAACCTATTTTATTAAGATGGATATAAATATCTTATAAATATAAATAAGATGATAAGGAATAATGGATATAAATACATCTTATTCGAAAAGTGACTTCAATAATTTAATAAATAAATATTTTAAAAACTATTTATTAATCTATTATTGTATATTTCCTATTGTAATTTAACCTTCTAAAATTCGGTCAACCTACACATTCGATTTACCTTATTATAAATATAATATTTTAATCCAATCTAATTGTCTCAACCATTTGAATTATTTTCTAATACATATTGATCGTGCTTAAAGCTTATACAATTTATCAAAGTGTCTTGTCCTAAAACTAATTTCGATGAATTAAAAAGATTGCTTTCACTTACGAAGCTATATTTCAACTAGATACATGTCAGTAAACTGTTTTGTTAACTGTCAGTATTATAGTATTACACTTAAAATATTCTTATAAAACAGTTTTGGCCGTCAGCTGCACATATGATATATATGTATATATTATAAAACGTAGATTTGTTCAAACGGAGATTCTGAATCTCAGTCTGAATTTTTTCTAATTTAGAAAATAACATATTTATTGTTTCTTGTTTTATTTTACTTGTTAGTTTTTTTATTTCTGAAAATGTAACGTGATATTATTTTATTGGTTTTAAGAAAGTATCAACAAATTCATATTTTTCTTGGCAGGTCAATTTCCATGTAGGTTTAAAATAGGAAATATGACACATTGAATAACAGATTTAAAATCAGTTTAAGTTATGCCCACAAAAGAAGATATATTTTTAAATAAAAAATTGATTTTATATTGAAAAACTTAATTCAATTATCTATAAACGAAACTTTTCAAATACAATATTAACAAATTGTTAATATAATAATAAAAAAATTGTTGATAGGTATATTAAATTTTTTTTTCTTCTTTTTTTTCGAAATTAATAACTAATTAACATTTGATCATGTACTTCACCTGAAATGCACAATACATGTAATAAAAATGGATTTGCTATTGCTTCGTCAAAAGTAGATGTAATTATCTCACCATTTATTATAAACGTTTGATGATTATTAAAATGAATGCAACCGTAATTTAGGAACTTCTTACAATCCTAATTTCAATTGCTCAATATTAAAAGTCTTACAAACACTGACCTAAACAATTTATAACATACGTTCAAAACATATTATTTAACAGTTCGACTACTATTGACTCTTTAACATTTTTAATCTTATTTTTTATTATCTATTATATAGAAAAAATGGATATGTTATTGATAATAATTGATAGTTAATTGTAAGATACATAACTTTATCATTCATTTGATTTAAAAAAATTTAACAACTTAAAAGCAGAAAGGCATATAAATAAACAAACAAACAAAGAAATAATAATAATATAAATAAACAAGTTTGAAATATTATTAATTGGGCAGTATAACAATAACATATTATTTTAATACTTCTATATATTAAACTTACATAACTTATATCTATAAAATGTTGCTTCACATGTTTGAAAACGCCTGTTAGGCAATTTTAGAAGGCAACAGTATACAATAGAAACAAGAAAATATGATTATATTTTCGATTTGAAAAATATATTAACAATTTAAGCAAGCATGCTCCCTATTGTTTATATAGTACAAAAAAGTTTGACAAACGGCCTATATTCGTTAAAAATGTTGTAAATTGTCTTCATTTAATAGATTTCGAGATTTACAAAAAACGTTATTTACAATTAATTGATTGGTACATATTAATAGTAGAAAGCTTAAATAAACTAGACTGATACAAAAGTACATATAATACTATGTTTATAAAAGTTACTTTAATTTTAAGTATATTTATTATATATTATAATTATTAATTATTAAAAAAATGACTAATGATATTTTAAGCATATTAGAATCAGTATAAATGGCCTGAATATAAATAAATAATCATTGAATTATTAAAACTATAAATTATTTTGAAAAGGCCACTTAAGCTTCTTTGAACACCTTAATACCGATTAAAACGGCCGTTTGTTGACATCTAAAAATGTCTAGCTTCTTTCCGGGTCACGCCATAAGTCACGCCACAAGTAAGCCATGTCAACCTGGGTCACGCCACAAGTGAGCCATGCCAATCTGAGCTATCGTCAAATCGTTTTAAAATCGCTATTTTCAACATTATAACTTGTTTTTTTTTTTTTTCCTATTTAAATGACATAACATGACGCCGTATAGATTCATATTAAATTAACGATTAGCATAAAATTTTATACAATTTCCAAATTTCTAAAAGCGTTAAAATATCTATGTTATTATACTTAATAATTTATTTTTACATTTTAAAAAAGGGCGTTTTTTATTTTATTATAATAATGTATCGTTACAAGAGTTTCGTTCCATAATGGTCAGTATTAATTTATAATGTTGCTGCGGATTTCGCATCGCATTCTGATTGTCTTAGAAGAGCAAACATAGCACTAAGTACCTCGATGTCGTAAATACTGTTTGTTGAATGTAGGAACCTGGAGTTAAGAATTGCATTACTCGTACCGCTGATGTGAAGGCGTATAGCTGAATACATATACAATTAAAAATAAAAAACGCTTCTGTATAGTTGATCCAATAGGGTACGATGTGATAAAATGTCATAAAAATTGAAAAACACAAAAATATGCAACCATGGTAAATAGACCTTTTTCAAGCTAATTTTGCAATAATTATAGTTCATTAAAATCATAAAAAGTAATTAATTAAATATTGAAAAATATTATTTGAAATAATGAGATGAATATAAAAAATCCATTATACAAAAAGCAATATCGATAGTAGTAATAATAATATTTAATCAATTAACTAATTAACTAATTAATCAAATTTCTAATAAATAAATTTTTATTCATTAAAATAGATTTTTAATAAAGAATTAATCATCATTCACTACCATGGCAATTCTTTTAAATCTGGCCATTTTACTATGGATACTCTTATACTAGACCAATGGATAACATTCAACGATTAAATGATATTATTTCTAATATCGATATTGCTTTTTGTATGGGTTTTTTTCTATTCATCTCATTACTTCAAATCAATTTTTTCAATATTTAATTAATTACATTTTATAATTTTAATTAACTATAATTAGTGTAAATTTTGCTTGAAAAGGGTTTATATATTAATAAAACCGAAACCGTGGTCGCATAATTTGTGTGTTTTTGATTTTTTATGACAATGAATCCATAGATATCCAGCATTATAGATATGCCAGGGCTTTCGCATATTCCTTTCGCACCATTATGTAGCTCACATGTTTCATTTGAATAAACTACTTATTGACGACAATGTCGATCATGTTGAAGAATACTAACAATGACCAGCAAACTGTTTTCCAAATACGAAAAATCTCAACTGTATTACCGTCTATTTTTCAACTTCTCCTTGTAATCTGTGATTATCGTTAGTTTTCTCTGTTCGTCCTGTTAACTTTAATTTGTTTTCATATGAGAAGATCAACAACAGGACACTGCGGTTTAGTTTTTAGTAATGTATTACACAAGATAGTCTTCGTTTTTAATATCTGAAATATTTCTAAGCCTTGAAATAATATGTTGTCCAATAACGTCAATATTTGGCAAAATACTATAATAAGGCAGCAGGAATCGTTTTAATCGAGTAAACGTTAGGAGAGCGTAACTTAACATTTGTATAGTACCCTAAACCTTAACCCTAACTCTAACAAAACGCTATAATTTTTTTAACATTGCATCTTATAACTATATAAATTTAAAGGTGTATACGCAGGTGCACTTGTAACGATTTCAAGTTTGAAGTAAATAATATACTGACCAAAATTGCTTATATTTATTTACATTTGAATTAAAATGAATTGTTACAAAATGTTGTTATGCAGCCAAGTAAACTACAGATACTACATTTATAACAGCTACTAAAGTTAAGTCAAAAACATTATTAGCTACAGCATTTTGTTGAAGCTAAATATTGCATAATAATAATATTTGTTTATATTTTATATAATAACATTTACATGACATGTAAATGTTATTATATAAAATATATAATAAAATTATATTATATATTATATATATATATATATTATATAAAATTTATAAAATTATAAATACATTGTATTTATAATTTTATATTTACACATATACACACACGTATACAGACCCGCAACGCATACGTATTTATTTTCACACTTTCTTATAAAAACAAAGTAATACCGTAAATTAATAAGTAATTTTAGAACCTCAACAAAGATATCTTAACATAAATTAAGCTAAAGTTTAAAAATAAAGTTACACTACGTATACATTTTACCAACTATTAAAAAGATCTATCAACAAATCGTTGGATTTTATGATTTAATGGGCTGATATTATGCAATGCATTTTCAGAGAGATATTTTTTCGTTAGCTTCAATATACAAAAAGTATACTTACCAATACTTTCATGTTATTAAAGATATCCACACAGCGACATGTAACAATTGATAATCGAAAATTCTAAATTGAAAATTAATTGTACGTAATGACACGATAAATATTTCTCGTTTTCTGAACATTTAGAATTCATAATATGAAAACATTATGTAACGAATTCTGAAATGTATGAATTTTCTAGAAATGTCAAAACAAGAATGTTTATTAACTACATAAGAATCGCTAAAAATATAGAATTGCAAATGTATTTTTTATTATATATATATTTATTTAAATATTTATTGCAAAATGTTTAATTAATGTTATTCGATATTATACCATATACTATAAGCTTTTATGATTATATTGAACTAAATCGATTTGTTTTATTATAAACTATTTTGTATTAAATGTGCAAAACTTTTATTTTATTTTATTTGATTTAATAAATATTTGTTAAATCATTTAAAAATTATATACATTTATTTTCAGCTGTGAAAATTTAATTTAAAATATATGAATTCACAATGTGAGGAAGTTTTTCGATTTAACATATTTGAAAAAATGTAATTAAATAAAGTTACTAAAATGAATACTGATATTTTGAAGAATACTTTAACTTATTTAATTGTTTAAAAATATGATATCATTAGTAATTTGATATGTTAAAATTAATGTTCTTGAAGATTTTTTAGCTTGGAGGAAACATTATCCCGCAAGTCTAAGCGTGTCAACTCTGAGACCTCGAATTATATTAAATATTCAGAACTGTTTGCGTGGTATCAGTTGCGTTCATGCGCAATGGTGTGATTTTCGAAATAAAAATCACGTTGTCACATGTTTTTTTGATTTTTAAAAATATATACTGATATAAATGTTACAGGAAACAATTAACATAAAATCTTGTGTATAAGTCGCAATATTAAGTCTTAAAAAAAGTTGGAGATGCGATATACACAGAACACCAAATTTTACTTTAAATAATTTCATAATTTATTTATTAAATAGAAAAAAATTTAGAAGTCAGTTTAATTTCAATTTACACTTGTATAGCATTTTTTAATGTAAATTAATATTGAAATATTTTGACCAATTGTATTAAAAGTATTGAAAGAACAGAAACAAATAAAAATTTTCCCATTTTTGAGATAAGGTTTTGAGCACCGGTGCCTTTTATAAGTCACACCTACAAATAAATAAATAAATCCTGTTTTTAATTTCAAGTCATTTACCTAAAAACCTAAACATTTTGTGTATATTATTGTTTTATATGTCATGTGTAGGAAACATACTATAACTAATATAACGGAGTATAACTAATTTTTAAATCTTCGGAAATCTAAAGAAATTTATATTTATTGTAACATATATAAGGATTTGGTTTTATTAAAACAAATATATATTTTTAAGAATATAAAATGATTTGCCAACGTTATTATTGTTGCATACCATGATCCTTTGTGGCGTAATCTTTCTATGTTGTGTATGTTTCGAAGGAACGTCTAAAGGTTAAAATTAGTCTAACTTTTAATGAAAATATCTTCTCAGAAATATAAAATAATATATCACTACATTCCATTATTTACTATTTCATATTATATACGAATTACGATGTTTACGTTACAAAGCAAGACCACATTTTAATCTTTTCAACGATTTATATTTTCTTCTCATTTATTTTCCCAAAAGCATTTTATATCCCATTTATGCTGTAAATATTTCATGTCAAAATTCATTTCAAAAGTAATAAAAACGTATTTTTGTAAGCATATATTTTATATATATATATATATAAATATATTTTTGTTTTCAATTATTATTAATTTCCATTTATGGATAACAACATTTTCACTTTAAATAATTATAACTATATGATTTATGTTATTGATAATAATTTGTTATGCCTTTTCCTTCATAGATATGTCAGATATATACCCATGTAAAAAGACGTTAGAAGATATAAAGGAGATTAGAACATTAGAAGATACGTTAAATATATATATGTGTGATCTATAATGTTATTAAATGTTTATTAGGTATAGAATAAAAGAAGCATTTCCTGAAATAACTGAGCTGAGTCCGTTTTCAGATATGTATAATAATTGTTTCGGTTGTACTGTATTAATCCTAATAAATGTAAGTCAGTAGTGAAGAATTCATTACATATTATAAGATAGTATTAATGCTGTCTCTACATAATACTAGTAGTACAGGAGTTGAGATAGCCTAGTTAGTTAAGGCGCTAATGATATTATATATATATTTTTTTAGAGTACATTTTTTATTTTTTAAGTCAAAGATGATATTTGGATTTTTTCAGCATTAATAAACGTTTAGTGTCTAACTTTATTAAACCGTGAATTCAGTGACATTGATATCAATTACGTTAGATCTAGATCTAGGCTCAGATCTAGAGAGGGATCGACAGAGAACAACAACTTCCCTCCTTATCTAAACTGAAGTAACACCCCAGAGAAATAACTTCATGTAAACAATATTTACATTTGAGTGCGATCTGTGTATTGCATCTATTCTATTACATAGAGAAAAAACAGAATTAGATAAAACAGAGTATTATTTTAAAAATTATAATTAATCTACTTAGCGGCAAAGTGATACTCCATAAAGTGAATGACTAGGACAGACAGACAGACACGCGCGTTCTATCTTACCTTAAGCTTATTATTTATGAAGATAGTTTATATCAATTAGATGACTAGGGTACTTCGATTGGGACTGAAACTGCAGAAAACGTAAATGTTTGGTATTTTGAATTTTGTCAAATCTAATTTTACGGTGAGTTTAACTATGTTATATTATTAATTTATATTTTTATATAGTGTTATTATGGATAGAATTGTTTAAATATGAAGTTATGAAACTAAAGAAATATTATATATTGATCGACTGAATTTATCGAACTAATCGATAATTTCCAAAAGATTTGGTAAAATACTTTACACTAATAATCTTTCCATTCATTATTTATGGAACTATGTAAAATTTAACCTAGATTTTAGAATTGTTCTCTATTTTTACTTAACTGTAAATTTGTATTTTGTTCAAATAATGTTAATTATAATACTTTTAGTTATTCCTATAACTATGATATTATTTTATTAATAAATGATAAAATTATAATAACTTTTTGCAAAGCTTGTTAATCAATTCATAGACGTATGACAAATTATGATTATTATTTTAGATTTGCTAGTTTTCCACAATATCTGCAAAAAAATTACCACCAAGCGTTTAAATTAATCTATTTTAATTTAGTATAAATAAAATTAAAACTGATTCACAATAAAAACGCCATCATATCTCACTGGTAACAACTCAATCAGTAATTACAACAAGTATTTCAACACTAGCATCGCCATCAGACCATGCAACATGCAACAGACAATGTAATTTATCAAAATGATAGTAATGCAATTATTTAAGCTTCCAATGAAACTGATAAGTTTAATCTACTCACGAACCACTTATTACAAAATTATTTTTTTTAATAAGAGGCAAAGGTAGTAAACAGGAAAAACTAATTGCCAGACACATTTACCTACTTACTTTTAGTGGTTCGTATATTCTTTCCAAAAATGCAAGGCTTCTGCTGTTTCAGAACTTGCTTTTTATGTGCAATTTTGCCATAGGAGGCAAATATGGTCATTTCATTCTCAATTCATTTGTGAAAATTTATCTCACCAATTTGATAAAAACTATTTAGGAACGATGGAGCTCTGACATAACATCAAGACATTGTTGTTCATAAAGTGACACAAGTAGCTTCGGAGAACTTCATTCACATGTACAATAATCCAAGTCAAACTAAATAAAAATGCCGAATAATGAGAAGTGGAAATAGGTGGATGAGAACATAGCATAATTGTGTTTAATTGTTGATAAAAGCGTTCTTCTTGATTGATAAGGTCATAGAGATAATGGCAAAACTAAAAATAATGATTCAATTTCACAAAAATGAAGGCAGCTTTCTGTTGAAGTTAAGTGTCCATAGGTAATAACATTTTATAAACGCAATATTGTTTGATATAAAAAGCGGATTTTTATTCAGTAATCTTCGATAAGACTGCAGATTTGTTGACAGGTATGTAAATGTCTCTAGTTCCAATAATATTCCTGCTCTCGTTTAAAAGCAATTGAAAATGAAAATTTCAAATCCACCAATGGTTGAGCGCAATAGGTGTTTTAATTCTAAAATCATTCCAATTATAGTTCGAAAATTTATTGAACTTGGTCACCGATGGATCGATGAATCAGCTTGCATGACTTCATTAAAATGTGAAACTGTCCAATTCATCTTTGAAGAGGGTCGTTATGTTTAAACTCTTTTCTGAATCTAACCATATCTTGATGTTCCAGTATTTAAAATAGGAATCTTTTTTAAGACACTGTGCAGGACTACTTCAAAAAAGCTCACATTCTCACCTAATTTATATTTTCAAAACATGGTGGGGTCCAAAGACAATATAGCATTTTAATAACCAAAGAAACGTACAAGAAGACTACAGAAGATCTGGAAGAAATGTCAACCTGGTCGAGTTCATGCTCTTCTAATGAAACAACACAGTTAGATAACAATATGTAGACATCAAATTTCATTTCAGCCATTTTAATTCTTCAGCATACCATGTAATTAACGCTCTCACTATCCAAGTTTTTGAAGACAGAATCAATCGATGTAGTCGAGTCCCACAGGAATGTCAGCTTGGGACTAGAATATTGTAGAGAACTACTACAAATTGAATTATATAACTATACATTATTTAACTATATTGGACTATGTAGATGATTTCTGGTTTTCAAACTCAATTTGGCGATACATAGAAGTTCCCTTTCTCCTTCTCCAAACAGGTGACAATATTGACTGGTCACCTCTAGTTTATTTCAATTCGGCAAAGCTATTTCTCTTTAGTCCTATTCCGGCTTCCTTGTTCGTGTAGAGACCTACATTTGTGGAAACAGAGAAGGGACAGGAAATTGCTATCCACCAAATACAGATGTTGATGTGCATTGTTTGTGTAGCTGTAGTTTTCTCAGTATGAGACTTTAGTTACAAATACTCTTAACATATCCAGTATCAGCAGCATCGTACAAGGTGAACGTTGACATGGCTACGTGAAGTAGACATGGCTACGCTCAACGATGAACGTTAAGCGATATCCAATATTGGTAGTTTTTATGTACATAATTACAAGTAAATTGTTTAAATATCTTCCACACTTATTTTTTGTTTGATTAGACTTTTTATTTGAACAAAAATAATGATAGTAATTTCCAAATTATTTTCTGTCCACTTATTATAAACAACTTAAATAATTAAAGCATACTATTCTATAGCTACAATAGTTATGTAGATGAAGTATATATTTATGCATACTGTATCATTTAGATAGTATAATACATTGTATAGATCAGTAGTACGAAATTGATTTTTTTAAATAATACAAACACACATTTGATATTTTAAAAATTATTTTTTATGATCTGAAGTTTACAATTATTCAAAACAATATAAATAGTTATAGGCTACATAATTTTCTTAATGGATGCGTCTTTCTACAAGAAATTTCTACGAGGAAATTTCTACGAGAAAAAAAGTAATTATCTCATTCTGCTCTATATTCTATATGTTCTATATATCTATGTCTATCTAAATCTATATATCTTCGTTTATATATTCGTTGTTTTTCTGAGGTGGTACATCTATAAAAGAGTAGTTTTTATTTATTTCTACAAATTTAATTTTAAAATACAATGAGTATATTTTTATAAATTGTCTAACAAAAGGCCGAAACGGATTGTTTAAATAATAAAAATGTCACGTAATTTTAACAATTAAAATGTGTTTATTTTTTGTTATAACAGGATGCAACTATAATAAATAAGCTAAAATAAAAAAATCTTTCGTTGTCTTTTTTCATTTATCAAGTCATATTTAAAAATGACACATTCTGAGAATTTATTTTAGTTCTGAAGTTCTACAAGCAATTAGCCCATTGAATTTAAACAATATTTTCTACTTAATATATTAATTTTAAATTAAAATGCAAAAATGTAATCAAAGATAAATTCTTTTTCTTTTTTATTTATGCAATATTTTTTTGTAAATATTGTATACAAAATACCAACACACAAAAACCATAAAATAGGAATAAAATAGATATAAACTAGTAATAACAATTAATACGCTTAATTGAATTAAGTAATTAGTACAGAATATTTAGATCATCCAGTTATCATTATATAAAATATTGATATTTTGCACCTATTTTTAAATCGTAAATTGTACTCAATCAAAATTTTGGATATAATGTTTATGACTAAAGTGTATTTGGATTATATATATTTTATAGTAATTATTTTAATTGTAAATTCTTTTCAAATACGATTCATCTTACCACAGAATAACTATAGAATTTTATATGATGTAGTATTGTATGTTTAAAAACCGTTGCATTTGTGTATGTTGTATTTATTTTGGATGATAATAATATCTATTATGCGCGCACTTTTAATCTTTTCTACATTATATCTTATTGTGTGCAGATGCGTTAATTGTTCCATTTATTAGGTTCATTACATGTCAATTTAGGCTATGTTTGTGCTATTTATAATATTGGATTACGTTTAGGTAGAATTATAAAACTATTCTAATTATGTAGTTTGATCAAAATTTGTTCACAGATTGGTGGTGATCATTTATAAATTATATAGATTATTTGTAGTCTATATAATATGTATATTCTACCTAATTGGATCCAATTAGGTAGAATATATATAGACTCAGTTAAAAGTGATATAAATTAATACAAAATTAAGACTCAATTTGGGTCAAAACGGTATATATATATGGGTACTTAAGGACTAGTATCGGTTTAATTTTTTGTGGGTTGATTTGGGGTACAGCGTTTAAAGCCCAGACTAGATTGAATTGGCGCCTTTATTCAGTCCATATGTGGAATGCATTATGTGAATCGAATTATCAACACACATTTACCTGATTATAATGTAGATAAGCCTATGGCCCAAATTGTAAATTCCTAAACAGGTTAACGTGACTCTGTAAACATTACGCAGTCAATGTATTTAGGATTTAAAGGTGTACGTTTCCAAATATATGTTGGTCTATTTATACATAGTCTGAGCTGAATGAATAATATCTTAATATGTGGTTTTATTTTGATTGAAACTTAATATTAAATATTAAACTGCGTTTAAATCCAAAGGAATTGGATGTTTGTAGAACTTCAGCACAAAAATTCTTCTCGAAGTGAGTACATTTTTAAGTCTTGTGATTTATGAAAAATAAAACTAACAATTCTTTGGTTTTTGCTTATTTATAATATTTGAGAATTGTTCTTACAAAAAACCAAGAACTTTGACTATTCTAATTATTTTTCTTTCTCATATAACTTCCATGCGAAAAAACAAAACAATTTAGACATTATACATTATTTTAATATTTACATTAAAACTTTCATATATTTTGTTTAAAAACAGTAAACAATAGATGCCGCTATTTCAAATATTTCAGAATGACTAATAATAATTATATAATTTTGGTATTTTATGTAATATCCTCCAACATATTTGTTACTTCATTTCATTTTATTATTAATGATGGCATTACTAAATGCTTTATACAAGATTTACCAACAGATACATTGCTTAAAAGTAAGAATTATTTAATGCATCATGTGATATTTAGTTCATGAACTAATATGTTACAACTGTCATAATGAATGTTGTATGAGATAAAAAGATACTACAGTGATGATAGGAAAATTTATATGAAAGTGTTATTTATTTCGATCAGGGCTAGCAGTAGTGATATGCATAATAGAAAACTATTGTAATGTAAATTTTCAGACAATTAAATAAATAACACTTTAATATAAATTATAATAAAATAAATTAAAATATCCCAGCTCCTGCTTGTAAATGTTTGAATAGTTGATTAATTTTAATTATTTATAAATTTCAAGAATACTTAAATTAAAGTTTCATAATAGTTCATGACTTTTCCCAAATTTAGCTAAGCTTTTGAAAAATATTTTTAATTTTATTTTTTTAATATTATTATGACCTTCTTTATTTTACTTATTATATTTTACGTTTATTATAGTATATATAACAATTAATAATCTATTAATGTTTATTGTTATCTTTAAAAAAAATTATTGTTATTATAATTATTTATAATTATCTATAATTATTTATAATTATCTATAATTATTTATAATTATTTTTAATTATTATTACTACAATAAATTATATATAAACTTATAAAAATAATAAGCAATGCAATTCAAAAGTTATAAATAATCAATATTTTAGACATATTTCATGTTTAAAATTATTAAGATCTTCTCAATATATCTTTTAAGATTAGTTAAAACCATATATAAAATGCTAAGAAATCAGAGAGTAGGATTAAGATTTATAAAAGTACTAATTTAAAAAATGTATTTTAGTGAACTTTTAATAATTTTAGCTGTATATAAAAAATATTAAAATAGATCAAAAATACATATAAATGAGATTGCTTCTAATCATAATAAAAATATATATATTTATTAATTTAAACTTACCTATAAATACAATATATAATTATACAATATAATAATATATATAAAATATAATAATATAATAAAATATAATAATAATATAATAAGATATAATAATATAATAATACAATAAGAACTATTAAATACTTAGTAAAATAACATTATCCCTATATACAATATTAGATTTTGAGATATTGTTTAGTTACATGACTCTAATTTTGAAAAGTGAATAAATTAGTAATTAAATAATAAATTAGTTTTAAATAAATTAAAAACAAAATAGTTTGAAGGCTAAAACATTAAATACAATTTAAAACATTAAGCAGAATTTAAGTAAACAAAAATAATGTAATATGCCTAATTTTTAAAAAGAATGTCGTTTATGACCATCAACTATACTTTATTAATTAAACATTAAAAATTATTTAAAGTGCATTTTTATAGAAGTTACTTAAAATACTAAAAAAAAATCCAATTTGAAAATCAATGTAGACTTTTAGTCATGTATAAGATAAATAAAATAGTACCAATGAATAGAATCTCAATGAGCAAACTTTAGGAATCAAGGTATGCTAATAAAAGTAATAAATAATATTTATTACATTGTTTATATTTTGTATTTCATAATATATATCCATACCTTTTTGGTCTGTAATGAATTAGCTAAATGACCTTAGCCAGCAAGTCTATATAATAATAAAGAAGTGGAGAACTTAACTATCAATTTTTTGGTGTAAAAAAATAATACACTAATCCTCAATCTCTAATTTTTTTAGGAAGTTTAAGTAATATTTGATTTATGTAAATATTTATATTACAATTTATATAAAATGATCCATATCTTTATTTTTACTTTATACAGTCAATTTCAGAATTTCTGAGAACCAAACAAAATATTTGACTTATCAAAAAATTCGAGTAATCTGAAAATGAGTAAAAAATAGAGTACAAACTTTTTTAATTTTAATCCAAACACATACTTAATTGCTTAGTATAATACAAAATGGGATAGGGTTAAGGTTAAGGTTAGTTTATATAGAAACTATTATGAGAATACAGTGCTCCTCTTTTCCAGATAATAATTATTAAATTATGTGTCAATGAAAAAATTGGAACAGAGTATGAAAAAAATGTGATTACAAAATAATTGGTTAAATTTTAAAACACGTCAAATTATTAGCTAGAAACTTCATATTATTGGTATCTATATAATATACAGTATGATTGAGTATAGCCATAAATTTCAAACAGTGGTCTAATTTCCACCACAAATATCTTAGATATGAAGTGTTATTTGTTATTAAATAACAAGGCTTATTCGACTTATGTGCAAAATATGAGACTTGGTGGAGATAATATTGTTTGACTTATCTAGATAACAAACTTAAATGAATTTAATTTATCCATATTAAAAAAAAAATTAAATAGGAACTTTTATTTGTGCCAGAAAAATAGTTTGAGTTAAGTGGAAATTCGACTCATCCATATTCAGCATATGCAGATTTGAATATAGCTCAATATATCTTTTTTAATCATTTTACTCAATATATGCCTGCATTACATCATTTAAATATTATAATAATATTTACAAAATATTATTATTTTATTTAGGCCACATAAGAGTAAAAACTGATTTAACTAAACAGTAATATAATATATTAATTAATAGTAGATATTGTTTAATATTTTAACTTTAAGATAAAAGAATTAGAAATATATATAATTATACATCTATAAGTTATAAAAATATATATTTAACCCATTAAAATTGCACATGCCAGTTTTCAATTGTAGGAATACTCTATATGCCCAAGTTTAGACACAAACTTAATATCTACTGATTAGGGTTATTTATATTAAAATTATACCAAATTAGTTCATAATAGCCATCAAGTATAGCAGATATATATATATATATATATATATATATAAGTTATATAGGTATACCCAGTCAATAGAAAGGTCATTTGCTCATCTGCCATTTATAGTAGCCTATGCCCAAAGCAGAATATAAATGCTATCTCCAATATTATTGCTTTTTCAAAAATTCTAAATAGCCTATTACAAATTTTATTATTAAACAATATGTCATCTATATCTATATTATCAATGTTCAACATTAATTAAATTAAGTTTTAGGTGGTTTGGGCCCCTTCTCTTCCTTATTGTTCTTTCTTTTGTTTTTTCAACACAAATAAATAATGACAACATTTATTTGGTTTTTGATTTTATAAATATATTTAATCTAAACAAAATAGGTTAGCAAATAATTTAACTACCTGGAAGACAAGCTGGATACTGTGTCAATCTTACTTTGCTTAAAATAAAATAATAGTTCAATCTTGTTTTTTTTGTAGGAATGACATACAAACAAGAATTCAATCAATATTGCTCTTGAGATCTATTTCACCATCAATGTGAAGAGATGATAGTTAGACCAAATATATTTTCCAGATCAATGAGGTTTTATATTTTAAATGATTTCTATAAAAGTTACCAAAATGGTGTTCAAAAGATCTGTCCAAGTTTTAAAGGACAATTTAACTTGTGAATTATTATGAATATTATATATAAACCCTTAACTATCAGATTAATTTGTTTACTAAGAACAGTCTTAAGATATATTAAGTCAAAGAGATATGATAAAATTTGACTATATAAAAGTGTCAATATGTCAATCAATAAAATGACTAGAATCAAAATAATATATTTTTTCTAATAAAGTAGCACAGCATATTTTTTTCCATAATTGAGTTGTATAGTCTACAAGCAAATTAAACTTCTCTATGACCATAATTATCGCATCTCATTGACAGTGTAAATCAATTATTTACCCTTATGATAATGAAGGCAATTATTAATTTTTTAAATGTTATTATTTTATATATTTATCATTAATCCGTATAGTTCTTTTCAACTATATTTAAAAGTATTGTATATGCATCAATAATGTGCAAAATAAAAAATAATCACATACAATACATTAATTTTTAACCTAATTTTTTCTATTGTAGATTCATATTTTTTATACAAATTGGTTTTTGCTAGCATATTTTTTTATTTATGATACACAAACCCAGCGATGACTAGTCTGTTGACTTACACAATAAAAAATAAATTGTTTTTATTTTTTCTAATAAAATAATAGGGATGGCAGTATAAGTCAATAAACTATGCTTTCTTAATAAAAAATAGTGTCTAAATATTTCCTTACTCCTAAGTTTAAGATAAAACAGTATTTTAAATTTGTAATGTTCATAATTAATTTTTAATTATTTATAAAGTAATTTACTATAAATAGCATTTGTTTATAATTTATAATAATTGTTAATAAATAAAATTTAAATATATATGTGTCATGTGATTAAAAATGTATAAACTTTTTATTTGTTAACTATAATACTCTTTGTTTGATTTTTATTTAAAACTTTAAGAAACATTTTTATATAAGTTGTTCAAATGTTGTGCTCAACTTTAATAAAAACCACCTCTCTACTAAATTATTATTACATTTTTAAAATTTTGTAACCGTTTTTAGATATTAATTATTGAAACTACTAAAATAATTGAATAAGGTCAGACAATTTCAGTTTTCTTTTTAAAAAAAATTATGGTGGATATCTTCTATTGTATTCATTTTATAACATATATGAGTAGTTAACATGATTTCATTAATTGTATACGCTTAGTAGTTATTTGCCTTATACAGTTTAAATAGTAATAATTTTCTTGATAAATATCAATTAATACCTGCTAAAGAGAACCTTTTCAAATCGAAATAAAAGTTAAATTATTTAGTGCATTCTGCTGAATTTATATAAATATAGTGTTTCATTTATAAGTTAAACATAAATTTGAAATGTCATTATTTTCTATATATTAAATAAATTTGTTTACAGTTAAATTGTGGTACATAATTATATGATTTATTTCGAGTTTCAACATTTTTATATCAATCCAGGTGTGATTTTAAAATAAGAGGAATCCCTATTTTATTTAATGTAGATACACACGTAACTAATGTTATTAAACTTTAAGGGTTTTAGGAATGTACTTCAGCAATAAACCTTATATTGTTAAAAAGATTATGGTTACAGTAAATGAATGATGGTCAATTTTAAATATAGAGTTGTCATTGAAATTAATGGATAGTATGGAAACAATATGGATGATCATGAAATTGATAAATAATGCCAGGCAATAATTAAAATAAAGAAAAAAACTAATTTAAAACATTTAAGGAGAATTTTTTCTTTCGGATTTATTAATTAAAAAAAAAAATTTTATATGCAAAACATAATATACGGCAGCATGTTCACAGTTTATCTTTGATATGCATATATACAAAATGTCAATCATAAGTCATTTTATCGATATCAAAATAGATTTAAAAACAAGTGAAATAGTGTGAAAAACATCGATCTCATTAAATTTGATTATTATACTTCATAACAGGAAATATAGAATTAATAATATTGTTATTACTCTACATAGAATTATTTGTTAAGGTAGAATTACATGTTGAAATCAAAATAAACCTGTATGACACATTGGAGAAATCAATAAATCTAATTGAGTGGTCGATAACTACCAAAAGCAAACTCAACGACCTTGAAAGAGTATTTTAAATAATAGATATTCAGATTTTCATTTTGTTTGTTTTCTAATGATGCCACATGGCTTGTAGTGATATAATATTATTATGATTTTCAGAATATACGTGTGCTCGTTTTAAAAATCAATCAGATCACAGTTGTCTAGTGATAGCAAGTTCTTTATTTTTCAATTATATTTTACTCATAAAGCTAAACGTGATAAAAGTTGATCTTTTGACTGACTGAAGAAAGTGGACACAATTATTTAATTTCCCATTTTTAAGGCTATAAGTACCTATAAATTCGGGATAACAAAAAATATAACTTGCCGTGAATTTGAGAAGTTTTAGCGCACTCGGACACTATAGTTTTAGCTCCGGACACTCCGTACACTATATTTGGTTTAGAGGTGGGCCAAATATTTCTTGTGCGAACATTTAAAAATAGATATAAGCGATTATGGTGTTGTAGCTCATGCGTCTAATATACTTCTTCTAATGGTCCTCAACCTCTAATTTATGCCTAACATGTTTAATTTGCACTTTTTCTTTTACTATATTCATTTGTTTTCTAATTAAAATTCACAATTTAGTTGCATAAAGCCATGAATTAGTTGTCTTTTAAAACCTTGTTTTATTATTTCAGCCTGGTATAAAATCGATCTTTTCGACCGATCTCAAAATGCCTTCGTTCACAAGTCTGTCGCCAGCATGCACGTTGAAATTAAGGATCCCCGTGAACAAGTCGTTCTTTCTCGGGTATATTATTCCTTTGTTTATTGTCGTCAATAAGTAATATATGTCTTATATATTATTCGTAGTTGCCGCCCTCTATAAAGTACATTTATAATTATTTGAAAACCTGTAGTTTTGTATGTGTGAATATTACTATAGTACGCTTGATTGATTGTGGATGATACTTTACGTTGGAAATTTATTACACTTACTTTTTTAGGATAGTGAGTGTTGATATATTTCTTTAGATATTTAGAATAATTACTAAGAAATTTATTTTTACAACTAACATACATTGCGTATCAAACTTATTTTAACCGCCCCATGGAGGGTAGGTCGTTGGGACCGGATGCTCCCCTCATCTGAGAAAATATTCGAGCTATTATGTTATATATTGGCCCCTCGTGAATACCATTTTTCAGATGTATCGTTTAGTCGAGAGTTGGCTGTTCGGGCCAGTGTTTCAGTAACTAGCATGACTGGACTGTAGTCATACATACAACCCCTCTCCCCCTATGTACGAAATACTAGATAGGTTACTTTAACATTTCGATAAGATGGGATTTCTTGAATGTGAAAATATAAAATTTCGCATTTATTTGACAATAACAAGCCTTTCACGCTTCCTATATTTCCTATATTTTTGGAACCTCCTATATTTCCTATATTTTTTTTTATTCATCCAAAAAATGTTGCATGAAAATGTGAATATGTGAACTAAAATTGTGCAACAAAATGTGTTCCCGGATAGTGCAATTGTAAAAGACTTTGAGCTGCACGTGTTAAGCTGTCTTATTACATTTCACATAGTTTAAGACTATATCTTATGAACATGCGTAAATGAAACTACGAATGCTGCTACAGACAAACAATTCGATATTCATATTCGCTATTTTTTTTCATCCACTCAATGGGTTACCACTCATTGCCTTGATTGCCATTTTGGGGGGGCCTGCACAGGTTGTGGAGCTTTTTGGAGCTTTAACAGAAACTTTATAATATGATCAGCTCACACCATAAAAATTTCTAATGCCGTCAAGTGATGGCCCTAATCTAAACAAGCCTTTGCGTAAAATGCTAGACAAGTGCTGTAAAGATCAAAGCCTTCTTCGGTTAGTAGATACTGGCAGGTGTACATTGCACACTATGTCAAATGCCTTTCATGCTGCATTGGGTTCTGTTGATTTGGATCTCAATGACTTTGCTTTGGATATTTTTCAAATGGTTCAAACTATCATCAGCTAGAAGAGAAGATTTTGAAGCAATACAACCCATTTTTGAAATTGATGATAATATTTTTCTTCGCCATGTTCCCACCCTGTGGCTTTCATTGTTACCAGTTTGCATACGCTTGGTGGAACAGCTGCCAGCACTCAAAGTGTATTTTCTTGAAAACATTCCAAAATTGATTCAGAAAAAAGAACAACAGAAGAAAAGAAAAAAAACAGGTACAGCAGGATTTTACAATGCTTCAAAGATCCAACATATGAAACCAAACTGAACTTTATTATTTCTGTCTGCCCCCAATTTCAATAAATGTCAACTTTTCTTTCAAGGAGTCACTGATTCATCTGTTATATTCATAATTATCAACACGTACGCGATTGGTCCTTTTGCAATTCATGAAACCGGATATTGTGGGATATCATCACGGTTCTGATTTAATTTCTATTGATCTTGAAAACCCTGAAAACCACTCAGAAGCAGTGCATTTGGGAGTAAAGGCAGAGACTGTTATCCAAAAGAGCTCACACTGGTAAAAAACTATTTTTCGAAAATATGTGAAGAAGTGCTACATTGCTCTTTCTTCCAAGCTACTCAAAAAGCTGCCATTTTCAAAATCTTTTTTGAAAAATATGCAGTGTATTTCTCCAACCAAATTTCAGAACACAAGAATGTGCTATTTTGTATGCCAAACATCTTTCTCAGAAGCAGCCTTCTGTCTTACCTACTCCAGATGACATTGATTTACTGGAGTGCGAGTAGAGAATGTACTCCATAGAAGAACAGATTCAGGATGACAAGTTTCTGGAAGAAACTATACTAAAAAAGATGGAAGCGGACAGATCTGCAAAGCAAGATGCAAATATTTAATCAGCCAAGAAAAAAAGCCTTGCAAAAAAGGGACAGAATAGTCTTTATTAAAGGATCTAACTTTCATTGACCAATCGATTGAGAAAGTAATGAACATAGCCAGGAAATTGATGTCAGATGCCTCAAGCAAGCTGGCGTCTGCATTGAAGAATAAAGATATGACCAGTATTAATTGGTGTCGCTCAAGCTATGCTCGAAGGTTCACAAACGAAGTTCAAAAACCTACAAGAGCTCCAACGAGAATAAAATGAAAAACGTGACAAGTCACTGAATAAGACAGGAGGACCATCACACAAGAAAATGCGGTTGTCAGACTGTAAATCACCTTTTATCTAAAATACTCATCAATTATTTATAAACCCTTAATGAGTTTCATTTTATAGATTTTTTCCAAGCTGATGGTTCCAAATAAATTCCTATATATTTTTTAAGGTGGCGTGACAGGCCTGCAACAACCATATATTTTTAATTCAATTAACCAATATAGTATACAAACATTATTACCCAAAGCTGATATTAAAATAAGTATATTTTCTACATATCATTTCACGACAGAAATATTCGGCTGAAGGTCATGTGACTTTTACAAGTCACTCTCGTGGTGAATTCTTCATTTGTCTCACAGCTGGACCGATTGAAGGTCAACATGATAAAACCAGATTGGTGAGTTACAGTTATATACACATGTAGCATAATAGTTGTTTATTCAAATATTCGTTAAAATTGTATTTAAAAAATGTTGGCTTATAAAATACAACTAAGATTAGACTTTTTGTAAATATATGCTTATTGTATAGACTATTTTTATAACCTTCTACTGTTATGACATATTGCTGTGGACATACTAAATGGAATAAATAAGATATTTGATAAAATTCATTATATTATGCAGCAGTTCCATGTTTTCTTAAATGTTATATAATGTATAAAAGTGTGCAGGTATCGTACAAGTATTCGGACAAGTTATTGAGCCTATTTATTAAAAAAATATTTCAAACCTGCATAATTCAAATAAGTAAAATTCCTTTTATAGTTATTGTTGAATATTATTTTAATATTATGTTATTGAATATAATTTAAATACTAATTCGCAGTATATTTTAACATAAGATTCACATTTATTTCTCAGATAAATATTCTAAATAATACTATTCTTGATAGGAAAAATAATCATAAGTTAATCTTTTCTTCCATGATTATCAGTTAAATAATTATTTCTAGCTTATATCATATTATAATCAACTATATTTTTTAATAATAGTATAATTTATTATTATAGGCGCGTGACTTATATATATACATAAATTATTGAATATTATGAATATGAATGATATACTATGAACACTGATTTGGTTTCGTTATCTGTTCCTTAGCTTTGTTTTGCCAGCCCTTTCAAGTATGTGTAACACATTGCATCGTTTTCTGGTCTTATTAGGTGTCGCCTGTCTGTCTTGTGAATTGAATAGTGACATGAATTTTATAGTGTGACATAGTTTTTGTTTAAAATTATAGCAGACCCTCTCCCACTGATAAAATCCTCTCTTGTACGTATTGTGATATTTAATGTATTACCGACGAAATACTTATAGAATATACATTACCGTGTAGACAATGAAATGTTGTTCTGTGTCTAATATTTAAACATTTTTAAGCAGTAGCATACTTGTAGATTACTTGTCATTGATTGCTTTGCTCGGGCTTATGCGTAGATATCTATTTTTAATCTACATTGTATAGCTGTTTGTGTAAATGATTCATTCCTTTTATTGCAACTAATATGACTATGGTCATGTGTTGAATACTATTTGATATTAGTATGTTCTTACATTATTTGTGATAAAAACATTTCAGATAATGAAACAATTAGATTATGTTGGGAAATATTTTATAGTGATGTATTCTGACCAATTTTCTGACATTTGTGGTATTTTTTCTAAATTTCATCAAATACTTATAGGATAACCGACTTGCACATGAATGATTCAATATATGTTTATTTATAGTTTATGCTTTTCCTTTTATATGCTAACAATTCCAGTAATAGATTCAATAGATTTTACAATATTATTTGTTTATCTTATTTAATTTTTAAAAAATTTAAAAAATTATACTAACTTGATGGTCGTAACAAACTATCCTTTTATTATTAAACATTTAAATACAAATTCCGTTTATAATTTATTCCATTTTTCATTATCATTTAATTAGCATTTCATCATCATTTCATCTATTATAATTTTCTGAAAAATATTGTAATAGTTCCCTAAAACCTGTTTTTCCTTTAATCACAACATTTTGTCTATGTTGTCTTCTGGTTTAACAAAATACACAGACTATAACAATTTCTCACCATCTTTTTATAATGTACATTTTACTTAATCAATTTATCACCACTCGATGTGTTAGAGTGAATAAATGTACATGGTATGTATGTTGTAATTTTTCCATTTTTGCAATTGTTTGTCATATTGAGATTCCAATATTTATGGCCACTATATAGTGTTGTATACATGTATAACGAGGACAATTTGTCTAAATGTGATGACAGTTTAATATATGTATAAACGTAAACCCAATTCAGTTTTATTTCATGGTAACTTGCATTATTTTTTATAACTTAATTAAATAAGTACTTAATTATGGGAACAGTAATGGTGTGCGCACACCCAAACTGACGCTGAATGGACAAAGTCCTGCATAATTATTTAATCAACTCTTCCTCTTTTTTAATTATATATTTCAATTATTACAACACGTATCCACGATATTTTTTCTATTGAATCATTTTGATATTTAAAAAAAATTAAAAATATTATTTAGCAATCCCTTCGACAATGACGGTTCTTTATAATTTTTTAATTTGTTTTGTGGTTGTATTAAACAGTGGAATGGTATACTGTTTTTTACTATCATATCAGTGGTATTACGTTTGCAACAAATTAAAAAATACGTGAAATCATTATTAGGTGTACTGATTTGATAATTTCAATATTATTATGAACAGTAACACCCAATTTAGACACGAGCAAAATTAAACCGTTTTATTTGTATCTGAACCAGGTGCTATTAAAATTGATAAATAGATACATCTATACCTAGGCCAATCTATCTCTCTATCTCTCATCTATAGCGCGTCTATTTGGATTTCAAGACAGCCGAGCATGCTGTCAACTATGCCAGCGTGGCCCAACTGGAGAAGTTGACGTCGCTACAACTCAAGGCCAGGCAACTTCTCGATAAACTGGAATCCATTCAGAAGAATCAGTTGGCGTCACGGGTGAGTCTGGTGATTACTCTTCTTTACGAGACGAGCTGTTGTTAACTGCTGCGGAGAACTTTAAATTTATTTTCCATACAGTTTTAATTATACATACTATTGTATATGTAGATCTTTGAGGAAACACTTAGCCAGAAGATATTTTGTTCCTAAAACAAGTTGCCTTGTTGAAAGCTATTCAATGTTTTTATGTTATGTGCATAGCGCATCAAACCATTTGAAAAATTCATGATAAATAAACGTAGACGTGTTATTTATTATACAGGTAATACTACCACTTGTTTAAAATGTATACAACTAAATATTTTATTAGTTGCCAATATTGTCATCCAATATCAGCATTTGTAATTGTCATAAGCATTGTTGATATATCGCTCATTAATATGTGCTTGCATCAAGACACATTTTTTTTATTTTACTCAAATAAACAATACTCTAATTAAACTATAGTACATTTTAATGACATTTACAAGAAAGAACATTTAGTGACACTAAGTTACACAGTTAATCCGCATAAATAATAAGATATGATTTGGATTGTATGCTACTTTAGGACAATATACACACTTCAACTCAACTGTTTATTTGATAAATCTGTGCTGAGAATCATCCCCGCAACAGTGTAGTTGACATCTTGTCAAAACACAATTACATGTCAACATTCCCCGATGTTAATACACAACCATCCATTTACTTGCTGCACAAAAAATGAACCACACTTTCACTAAGATAAAATTGATTATTATATTAACACTGCAGAAAAGTCCTGATACTTGAACACCAAATTCAAAAGTAAAAAATAATTACCGCGTTTTTAAATTGATCTGGGATGCTATAACACCCCGTGGTAAGTTGAGGGTTAAACACAATAAGGTTTTCATTACTCGTGCTGAGGCGCCTAGTCTGATTTTATATATTTAAGTAACTTTTATTAAGTAAGCTACATGATATGTAGTGATTAGTATACTAAAATACTAATATTGCTCAACGATGATACGTTTTTAAATGAACTAAATCGTTAAAACATTTTAAATGTGTTTTGATGTATAATGAAAATCTATGACCTCATGGCTATGACCTCATGCCTATGACGTCATGGATCTCTCTCATTATTTCATGTTTGCTATTATTTAAGTATATTATATACAGCCGTCCCACACGACCAAAAAAGTTGTGTTTTCCCTAAAAATAGCCAAAATTAAACAGGATAAAGAATGAAAGAAAATTAAATATGAAATATTTTATATTGCTATTTTATGTATTCTAAAGAATATATAGGCTATTCATAATTGTCTGTGCTACGCACATATTTAGTAACTGTGCTATGCTATTTCTACCAATGTTATCAATAAAGTGACACAAAAACTATGTATGTAATACATTTGGGAATTTCCCCATATCTTCATGAAATCTAACAACAATAAATAAAAGATAGTCCATTTAGCTTTCAATTTGATGAAACAACTACATCTCAGAAGAAGAAACAGTGTGATGGCTGTGTCCAGTTTTGGTTTAAGAGAGAAGATTCAGTTATTTCAGTTTACTGCGGCGATCACTTTTTAAAATGGTCTAATGACTGTTTGCTTCATATTGGAATGGATAGTCCAAATGTTAACAAAACATTTCTGAAACTTCTTACTCATGAGTTTTCAACTAAAAATATGTCTCCCTTTGTCAATAGTGGTTATAAATTTTGTAAATATTTTCTCAATTGTGTAAGTTTTACATTTTATTTTAACATTATACTTTTTTTTCTTCATATTCTTCAAAGTAGTATAGTTCTTCCTAAGATGTTTACATTCATTTTAAGAAGATTCGAATTTAGGAACAATAATTACATACTTTATTTTAGACCATAAAATCTTAAATATAAAGAAACAAAATAATATAAGTTTTCCGACTGTGGGAGGCCTGTATATATATATATATATATATATGTTCCTATCGCTATTTTCAACAAGTCAACTGTTGTCTTCAATGTGTGCAGCATAATCAGAATAGTTGTCAATAACATTAATTTCGTATTTTGTTCAATCGATCCCACCAGTTTCGCTTCAAGAAGATCGACGGACACAAATCTAACAAACCTTTCTCACATTTCGTTATCAATCTTTATAATTATCTTGGTTTAGATCTTAACTATAATATACACTTCTGAACAGTAATATATAACAACTGAAATGCGATGTGAAATCATCACTTACTAATTGCTATTCAGATCTGGGAGCACTTACTTAATTTTTAAAATAATTTTGTTCATTAAATGCAATTTATAATATCATTAAAGCTTATTCATTGACTTTAAATTAAACTAAATTGAACATTACCTCAAATTTCAATTGCTATTGTTTATATTTTAGTATAGACAGTAAGTCTGTAGTTTGATGATTGTGTCATTTATTTGGGTGCAAGAATTTAAAAATACTAAAAATCTGTGCAAAAGTCTTTTAGTTCGGTAGAGAGCACACTGAACTTAAAATTAATATGATTTTACTACAAACAGCAAATTGTTACCCTTCAAAATTTATCAATTTATTTTCCATATCATTCGATTTTCTCACTCTCGTGTCTACTGATCACAAATAGTAATGTTTTTCTGCTACACATTCTTCCTATACAGATATTATAGTTCACTAATTTTAGTAATTTTTGACAAAATGTACGCCACTATAGCTAAAAGTGTATTTTTTGGCGGTAACTCTTTGGAAAACATTTACAACAAAGATAATAAAAATTTATCTATTTAAGCTTAGTTCTTTTTTAGTAAAAGTCTGTAGGAAAAGGCCCCATAAGCAGCAAAAACTGTTAATATTGCATTGGCTGGTGAAGCACAGAGTGAAGTCTTTTAGAGATATAACAAAATGCTTACTGTTTGATTAGGACAGAAGGAGCAAAACAGTCAAGATATTTATGCATATACGACAATAGTGTTTATACTTTAAGCGATTTTCAAAATACAACTGCTGAAGCTCCCTTAGTGCATTGTATATATTTGGGTACAGATATTTAAGACCCAATACAATGCAATATTTGAACACTGTTACAGTATTCATGTTTAGAAAACGCAATTAAAAGGAAAAAATTAAAGTGTGGAATCATTGTTATAAACTAGACGCATACAACTGAAGTTGCAAATTAAGATTAATGTTGATCTGCAGATTGAACGAACATGAATTAACATACGAAGCTATCCATCGAATAGGACACCCAGACTCTTAGTATGAGCTAACGGATTTAAAGATCTATTATAAATATTTAGTTAAGTAGGTGAAAAACTAGCGATTCAAATTTGTGTGGCATTGAAAATAACTTCAATCTTATCTGGTTTTAGTTTCAAACGATTCATATTAAAAAGATGGTCAACAAATTTCAAGAGCGGCGAGATTATTAGATACATCTTTCGTCCAAAAATATAACTAAATAGCGGTAACATCAAGATAGATTTCATGTTTCATGATATGATATCAAAGACTGTTCCCTGTAGAACGCCAAAAAATCTTAACAACGTTTAACTATAAATATGCGATCACGGAGATAACAGCGGAACCAAACCAAAAACTATTCTTTTGAAGCGAAAAAGCTCATTAAGACGTGGAAGTAATATTCTGTAATCAACAATATTCAATGCTACACTAAATCTAGAAATATTATGTAGGTGATACGAAGATCATTAATTTGAATCGAAGCCTGATCAATGTGTATTCGAGTCACAATAGTCTTAGCTATGATAGCTATGATCATCTCAATAAATTTCGAAACGAAAGTCAAACCAGACACTAGACGATAATTACTATGTTTATCACAGTCAAGATTAGCAATTCGGAAACTAAGCAAAGTATTGACGGTTGTTCTGCGGATAGGAGAGGAAACATCTCGCATATCTTTAACTATACTTGTAGATATTTAAAATAATCCAAATATATATTGATCCAACTATTTAAAATAGTGGTTGTACTATACTATTAAAAATGATTTAATTTTAATTTAAAAACATTTCTTACGAATTCAGCATGCTAAATATGTCGATAGTTATAACTATACCTCTAGCACCATCCGATCAAAACTATAATGTGTAATCAAATAATTTCAGCTTATATTACACAACTTCAACATTAATAAATCATTTAACATAACAAGACAAAACCAGAAAGGGGAATTGCGATAACACATCTAGATGCATTTATGCTACTGACATTTGGATTTAACCTGTGGCTTAAATAATAATTTTAAATATATTATTATTGTTATAGATACATAATTTAAATGTTAGTTTTCTTTGTCTATCTCTATGGGACAAAATCTATGCAATTAAGAAATAATTTGAATAATCAAACAGAACAGTTTATGAGCATCAAGTTAAACAAAACATATTTCATATCTTTGTTCTTGGTATTATTAGATTATTATACAAAATAACATGTATTTGTTGTATGTTGTGCTCAGAGATAAAAATTTATTAATTGCCGGTTAAGTGTACACCGTTTAAAACTATATTGGGAATTTTTTTGGATTTCCTTCTAATAATTAAAATAATTGACAAGTAATTAAAAACTCTAATTATATCTTTTAAACACTGAGTTACATGAAATAATTGAATTAAATAATAATAAACATATTGTTTCAAGATTATTAAAAAAGATATAATCAATAGTTAATGGAGCGCAATGGACAGATTTTTCCATTACGGAGAGTTGAACGAGTTTAATCGAGTGAATTATTAAAATTAAGTCAGTTAGATAAAGTTAATCGTGTAAATGGTAGCTTAATTATAAATTTATATTATGTAGATGATTATACATTATAATTCCGAAATGGTTCATTATTTTTTGTGTGATACCTTTTGCTTAATAGCTCTTAGATCGCAGTTGTCCATAAAGGCCGATAAATGTAAAAAGTCAATATTTACCACACAAAAAAGTAAACTTTTTTTATTTATAGAATAAAGATAATATTGTCAAAATATTCATCTTAATATATATTTAAATAATGCTATCAACATGTATTTAACTAAACCATTGTTGTCTTTAATAAGTTGGTTCATATATCGTCTAAGGTGAAATATAAACGCGACAACGTACCATAATACTAAATCACAAATCCTAGGTGCGGCCGACTTACAACTTGTTGTTATGTAAAAATGAAAAATACTCACATTTGTGCGATATATAAAAATTTTGTATTACTCTTTTTAATTCAGCCACAGACGGTATTGTACATATTAGGGCCAAAGTTGTGATCTGTATATTAACCATTATGTTAGGTGTTCATAATATTAGAGCCACAATTCGGAAATTGACAAAATCCATATCAAAAGTGTATTGATAACACAGGTTTCTTTATTTATGTAATACAAATGCTGTTGTTACTTTTTCAAATTAATTATAAAATATTAAGTAGAATATATAAACCAAAAAATTGTAAAAACTATCGTGCTTAAAATTAATATTATGTTTTTACCTCAGCATTTATATGTATACATATATATACCAACAACAACATTATTTAACATATACAAATATATAGTTTTACCAAATTCATATTGTTAGCATTAGTTTTGATATACTTATTTTTATTTGCGTAATACAAAAAATTACTTATATTTTGCATATTAATAATTGTCTATTTGAAATTATGACTTCATTCAATTATAAAATCTTTTTATCTCTCATCTAATATAGTTATTCTGAGCTTATTTTTACAAGCTTTTTTATTGTAGATATATGTATTGCCAGTAATGGCAATCCGTTAACGAAAGTACATTCAAATGCTATTTTCATCTGAAAACAATTAGTGTTATTTATTGTTTCACACAAAATTAATAAAAGCTTGCGGAAGTTTTTAAATTAATTAATAACTTATATAAAAATAAAGCAACTACCAATGTGTCTGATTCTTTGAAAAATTGTTATGTATATATGGGGTTGAATTAATTAATATATTTACAGTATAATTAAATAATTAATTTTTCTTTCAATAGATTACATATTTACGTCAAATTCTAAAAACAACATTAGTGATCTAGTGATACAATGCTTTTTGTTATTTTAATTATTTTCATTTTTAATTTGATATTTTCATTTACATGTGTCAACGAAATTAAATTGATATCTATAGTAATAAAGTTATTAATTTCATATTTAACAGAGCATTGTACAACAGAGCTTTGCAACAAAAGTCTAGCTGTATAGAAAACAAAGTTCATTGTTTATTATAAGATGCTCATTATTTGACGAATCAAAAAACACATATTGTCGCTCATATAGTGAAATGTCGTATTCACATTTTCGTTATTTTTTATAATATTCTGATGTAAAAATAGTTTGAAACCGATAATTTTGCTTGTAAAAAACGAATAGATTTATATTATTATTATTTATTACAAATTAAGACTATTGCATAAATAATCCATCAACATATATAACTATTTCTTTCTAAGTATGTTAGTTAACTTATTGATTAGTATCGATTTGTTGTACTGCAATAAATAGTTGAAATGGTATTGCTAACAAAGCGCCAATACAACACTCCGTATTTCGAAATAGATTAGAAGGTGAATTGAACTATACGACAATTGTCGACAATAAATTAACAAAATTAGTCCACAAAAATCTGAAAATTAGTCCACTGTCACGCCAACACATGCACACAAACTGTCACACCAACACATGCACAGACACTGTCACGCCAACACATGCACAGACACTGTCACACCAACACATGTACAGACACTGTCACACCAACACATGTACAGACACTGTCACGCCAACACATGCGCAGACACTGTCACACCAACACATGCACAGACACTATCACACCAACACATGCACAGACACTGTCACGCCAACACATGCGCAGACACTGTCACACCAACACATGCGCAGACACTGTCACACCAACACATGCGCAGACACTGTCACACCAACACATGCACAGACACTGTCACGCCAACACATGAACATACACTGTCACACTAACACATTCACAGACACTGTCACACCAACACATGCACAAACACTGTCACACCAACACATGCGCAGACACTGTCACATCAACACATGCACAAACTTGTATTATCTTTGATTAAAAAAACCAACTTCACTTATAACATTCTCTTTCTTTCTGGATGTGACATAATTTAAAACTTTCTATGAATGAGAGTTGTTTAGCGATATTCTGTGTTCTGACAACAAAAACACATATCTTTCATCCACCAACTTGAAAACTCCTACAACGAGTATCATTTTCCTAACGGAAATGAGTCAAGTTTTGCTTAATGAGAGGGTGGGTTTTGAGAGGTAGCAGAACGTTAGGAGTTAGAAACTACTTTAATTAGAAGATATAGGGTTTCCAGACCCAATGTAGTGGACAGTGAATATTTCATATTAACAAAGTAAAAATTGTCTGATCATATGCGCATTATTTTGTTGTAGATGATATCCGCTAATCACATACTTCTAATTTTCTTCTGCCTTGTTACAGCTAAAAGCCCATTATTATCACTAAACTATTTATTCTATGTCTACTAGGCACAGGAAGAATCCTTTCGTGAGATGAGTGGAAGCACCCAGACGATTGTCTTCTGGTCATTGCCAGTTCATTGTGGAGTTCTAGTAATTGCCGGTCTGGCACAGTATTTTCATCTGAGGTCTTATCTTCGAGAAAAGAAGTTGGCCTAAAATGTTGACACTTTTCTTGATATGTATATAATTAATATATTAATTGTTTATTACTTATAGCATATGCAGTAGTAGTTTTAATGTGGTTATACATTATATTAAATAATCGAGGTAATATTTATGTTTAGCTTTTATTCATTGTAAGGCCATGTTTAGTTCCAAGTTGAAATAATGTATGCAATTCTAATAAATACTATACAATATATGTACTGTTTCATTACTTTTTTTAATGTTTTTTTTCTCCATATTTATTAATTTAATATGATATTTAATTTTACAATATGTTAGTACATCTTATGTGACAGGTGCTTGAATTGAAAAAATATACCATATTATTTTTCACATGTTTGTATTTTTTATTAAATAGAAAATTGACAGATACTATACTATTTGTTACTACTTGTTATTTATATATTATTTACCAATTTAAAGAACACTACATTTTCCTAAGATGTTAAAATCTATCAGTTCTAACAAGCTCAAACTTCATCAATATCAAATCCTAGGAATGGTCTTAAATCCTAGGAATGGTCTTAAATCCTAGGAATGGTCTTAAATCCTAGGAATGGTCTTAAATCCTAGAAATGGTCTTAAATATAACAAACAGGTGTAATAATATGCCACATGCCTTTCATGATAGAAATTTATAATGCGATCGTTGTTATTACAACTAATATATTCCAAAAATAAAATATGTAATATTTCTTAAATTTATTATGCGCCATTTTGTCACTATGTACAACTGTATTCGTTATCATACCCGAAAAATATAGGGATGGGTACAAATTCATTATTTGACAAATGTAAATTAGTACCTTTATAAAAAAATTAAAGACACTAGGAAAATTCACCTTCGCCTCTCGTAGATATTCGTAAAAAGGATAAATGTTATCATTAGTTATTTATACTTGGTTAAGTTAATTGTTTTGAAAACATTAATGAAATATGATATTATTACATTATTTACTATCGTTTAATAGTAAGTCATTATTTTATAGAAATAGACATAAATAAGTCGAAATTATCATATTATATGCCTATAATTAGAACCAAAAAGTATATAATAATACTCTGCACATTATAATTAGAAAAATTATATAATGTATTATTTACTTTTTACACTACATATTTTAAACGTTTAAAATATAATTTTCCTATAGAAAATCTAAAGACTCAAATTTGCATTAATAAATCTCCATTTTTTATGAAAAGTTTCTAATACCAATCATCACTTAAATAGGTCAAAACATATTTGTGCCATTAAACTTAAACTTTATAGCTTTTTCGGAATATGTTAGTTCAGGGGTTAAACCTACTTCAAACTAAAAAACTTAGCAACATGTGTACTAGAAGAAAGCGAAAGCTTTATTAATATCATGTCGTTCTTGTCATAAGTTGGCCATATTTTTATGTAACTGTATCGACATATACATGGGCTTTTTTTAATGGATATACTATATATACATATTACAGGGAAATAGATTAAATTATGTAAACTAGGGTGATTTAGGAGACTGCAAATTTCCTATTTTAATCTGTTTAGTATATTCTGGCATTAAATTTAAGATTTAAATAAAATATTTGAAACATGAACATTGATATATAAGCACATATAAATAGCGGTCCATACCCAGTGAGAGTCAAGGGGCTCATGAAAACTGACGGGCGCATATTTTTTCATAGAATTTGTATTATGCTTTATTTTACGTTTCAAAGAATTTCATTTAATCACGTACCTTAAATCTATGTAATTTCATAGATCAGAATTTATTATATCTATATAGACGTTACCTATTATTCGTTTTAAATTCTACGAGTTTAAATAGTATATTTAGTTATATGCAAATAACTATGTATTATTATTATAAATAATCTGTTTTAATTATTCTATGATATTAACAGAGTATGTGTTTTATAAATTAGAACATTGGCCGTTTCTTTAAATATTATATTGCATACCAATTATCTTATGAATTTTTGCATTAATATTGTGATATATATTTATATAAGGATTGAAATGGGTGAGGCGCAAAAATACTGAAACGACCCCCCCTCCCCATTAAAAAAAGCTGCTTACTGGCCTGGATAGTTTATTTCTGTTAACTTAATTTGTTATAAAACTTTCCCGATTTTCACTAAGCGTATTATCTGACTTGTAGATAAAATTATCAAATGTTATAATGTATGTTCTAAATATATATATAATACAAAATAAAACATTGTGTCATAATAAATATGATTATTTAACTCCCTTTTATCCAATATCGAGGTGTTCAGGAGTTAAATTATGCACAATTTCAAAAGGGATGAAAAACCTTAAAGAAAATTCTGGAAAAGTATTACAATAAAAAAAAATTAAATAAACATATACTTCTTGCTAAGGAGTATATAAGCTTACTAAGGACGTTATTTTTATTGCTAATCTAATTTTTTCGTTTCGTTGCATACAGTGTAAAGTTAAGTTCTTTTGAAGTACATCAGGAGATTCATGAAAGCGTCTGGAAGGTCCTGTAAACTATATTTTGCAAATTTTACGAATAAAGTTCATGGAACCACAAATGTCGACAATTGGTAATCTACTTTTCGGGTGTTATTTAAAAATTTTCCTGAAACAGCAAATTTTGTTGTCAAGCCAGATTTCAAATTGTTTTAAAATAGTCCAGAAATAGAACCCAGAAAAATTGTTGCCTTCACTGCGAAATTCCTCAAAGAGATCGGTGTATTATTTATTACAATAATTATTACATCTTTAGAAATAATTTCAAAGTCGCACACCTCCCTCCCCTCCTCACTGATATACCCACCGTTATAATAACAAATAGCGAAATAGCAGTACCTATAAGGTGTGATAATATAAATTAATGAAAATGAAAGAAAAACATATTTAATTATTCTAATAGATATTTTCAGAAAATTTATTGTTTCTCATAGTATTTATCATCAAACATTTTAAAACATTAATTAATTCATTATATAAAATGTATTATGTGGACATATTGCACAATTGGAATAATTGATCTATTACAACTAATACATTATTCTATATTTTGTTCAAGCGTTAAAGAAATATTTTTGTCATTGACAATTATTCATAATTTTTAGAATTATTATGTGTACAAATACTTGGAACTTTAAATTTTTGTTTAAAGTTTAGAACTATTTTTTTAATTGAAAAAATTAAAACTTATTTTATAACAGATTAATTTTCCTGGTAGAAAATCATTTTTCGATAAATATGTTGGTATGTTGGTATGTTTTCAACATCTGATTTAATATATTTTATATTGTATATTTGTAGATGGACATCAAAAATATGATTATATAGGTAAATATTACTAGAAAATGTGGTAACAAATTTATAATGCTAATCAAATGATGCAGTTGATGACTTTTTATGTAATCTAATTTTTTTTAATAGATAAGTCAATTTCATTTTTATTTCATACTTGGGGAAACCACTTTTTCTAATGCAAGTAAGTTAATTAATCAGAAAATTATTATTATTTTTAACTGAATACCTTTTAAATATCTTACGTCAGAGGAAAAAAGGTCTATTGTAAGATAATGGCTTGGAGTAATGTTACATGTTTAATTATATTTATGTTCAGTTATTTTTATTATAATTATTAATAATTCTCAAAATATCGGTAACAAATATTACCTTTAGTTGTTAATACATTTTTAAAATATAATCTAACATATTTTGAAGTCAATTTATATGACACATTTTTCATTAAACTAAAAACGTGGTTATACCTATGTACTTGGACAAAATTCTTGGCTAATATCGGAGATGTATGCATATATGTGTTCAGGCATTATAGATCTGGTGCATAACCAACCGACTTTTACTTTTGACGTTCTAAATTTCG
Organism: Coelogynopora nodosa; assembly: GCA_034780555.1. Classification (NCBI taxonomy): domain Eukaryota; kingdom Metazoa; phylum Platyhelminthes; order Proseriata; family Coelogynoporidae; genus Coelogynopora; species Coelogynopora nodosa. The sequence goes on along the minus strand of JAUZND010017785.1, from coordinate 11,562 downwards.
CTGTGGGCAAAGTATGTTCTCTCTACGTACCATAGCGCTGCCAGGAAACCCTTACCCCCGTATCCCAACAACCAACTTGATATTCTGGTGCCTTACTATACCATCTTCGACTTGGCCAACGATTTCTATAGCATCTTCCCTCCAAACATTATCTCTGTTCCTCAACCCTCGGTGTGCACATCTCCTCCCTGTCTCCCGCCCGCTGCCGTCCAAGGTTCTCTGCTCCTATTGGAGCTAGTTGGCATATATCGGAATGGTTCATACACTAGCGTACAGCCAGCACGATCCTCTGTACCTTACATACATAAACTACACCAGGTTTGCCTTGCATTCTGTTCATCGGCATCAGTTGTAAAGGGTTTCAGGTCAGTTACTAAACGTGCGATTTTGGAAGCCTCAATTTTAATTCTGTTTTTAATATATTTTTTGTTCTCTATCCTTTCCAGTTTAATTGTTTAATAATTCCTCAGAAGTTATGGCTGATGACGTAAGTATTTTTTGGCTTCTTTGATTTATATTTATTTTTGTTGTATGTTTTAGTTTTAGTTGTAGTTGTATGTGGTAGTTGTATGTTTATATGTTAGTTTTCTTTAGTGTTTATATGTTAACTTAATTCTCCAAATGTAGTGTAGTTTCCGTGTTTTGAAAAGGCACACTTATTATATATAAATATTTTTAGTAAAAATGTATACTAACTATTTTTAGATTGGGTAATGCGAAGAATAAAACACTGACAATTGTTTTATTTTAGAAAGGAGAAAAGAAGGACGATAAGCAACGAGCCAAGCGCGCCACCTCCAACGTGTTCGCAGCATTCCCCCAGCAACAGATTCAGGAATTCAAAGAAGTCAGTTCAGTTGTACTGTTTCATCGTTTTCTGTCCCGTTTTATTTTTGTGTATATTTTGTTGCACATGTGTTCTGTTAACTATTTCTAGATTTACTCATTGTAAACAATAATCGTTAGTTTGGCTCTCTCTATATATAATTATATCTTTTTTAAATAATATAAATATGCTTTAAAAAATTAAATGTTAAATTCATATATAAATTTAAGTATACATTACTTTAAAATGCTAGCAATATTAAAGTAATTATACAACTGTTTAGTGGTTTTCTTACCATAAATAAGTGGAAATATTTGCGTTTATTAAATATCTTGACTAAAATGTTCGTTCGGGTGATAGGAGAGATGGCAATTATTTTACTGTATGTTTTATTGCAGTTCTATTAGTTATAATTGAATTCGATGCGGGAAATTTAATGTCGCAGTTATGTTGATCAATTCTGCATATTTTATTGTTTTGTTTTACTGATTCGTTTATTTAATTATAAATAATTAGTTTTATATATAGTTTAAAGATTAAATGATGTTGTGTGGAACATTTTATATTAAACATGTTATGGAATTTTATTATTTAATAAAACTCAGATAATAATTATCTTTACTGTACATTGTGTTGCAGTTAGGTTAATTTTAATTGATATTTAATTTTATTCGATAAATTCAATGCAGCCGTTATGTTTCATCGATTCTGCTGAATTAATCATTTCGTTTTTACTGATTCATTTATTTTATTTTATTGAAAATGGTTAGTTTTAAAAATAGTTACAACATTAAATTATGTTGTTTGTGTTTAAAATTTTTAAGTTAAACATGTAAAACATACCATGGAATTTTATTATTTTATTGAATTCCGTTCATTTTATTATTATTTTTTTTAGATAAATTCGTGCCAAATATCAATGTTCAAATTTACTGTATGGCAGTTTTTATTGTTTAATTTGCTTCGAAATTTATAATTATCTGCGTTAGTTATGTATACCGAAAATAATTTTTATTGATTGTATTTATCTAGTCCACATACTGCGTGAAATGTAATCACATTTTCCAATAAGAACTACTTTACATGTACCAGGAAATCTCACGTGTAAACGCACAGCATTCATGACGAACGAAGAGGGATGACAGAGAAACTCATATTGTGTATGGTTTATCGTGTCCCTGATTCAGAAATTAGAAATCACATATGGCACAGCGTCATGACATCTATCATAGACGTTCTCTTTTTCTCTCGCCTTACATATCTCTCTCTTTCCTCTCTTCCACTTTTATGCACTTCTCTTCATAGAAGCATCAGTATATGATATACATTTCACAATCTCATCTGCACTCTCTCTGCTTCTATTTTTTACGTATCTTCGGTCTGGTGGTTACTGTAGAGTTACTGTACACTAAGAATCGAATACACTGCAGTACACTTTCTACTTTTACGAAGATCTCATCTCTATTTTCTCTCTCTCTCTCCCCCTTCTGTTTATCTTGGTAGAAGCAATAAATGGCCATCACAGCAAAGTAAAATTTGCCGCTGACTATGTTTGCCGTATACATAAATGCAGTAGTCAGTGAAACAGAGGGACTTCTGAATATTGTACATGTTGGGATGAATAACATGTATTAGCGAGAATGAGGTATTATGGCATACTGCAGACATTCGGTACATAACTGTTTTGCCGATGACTTTATATGGCTATGCGGGTGAAACAAATCAATAAAAGAGATTATTGATAATATAAGGAATTAATTTGAGATATATATTTTTTAATAATTACAATTAATCTTAACCATCAACATATAAATAATGTTTTTTTTATAATAAATTAGTTACAATATATTTACTTGAATATAAGATGATTTCCTAAGACAGTATGGGACATATTAATAATAATATTTGAATACATATTATTATTTATTTATTAATGATTATATTATTAAATATAATTGATTTTTTTATTATTTGAATACTAAATTTAAGTTTATCATAATATTTAATCAATAACTAATATCAATATAACAATCTTCAAGTATTTAAATAGGTTAGGTACAAATGGTGTACTAACCAATACTTAAAATGAAATGGAAGCATTTTTTATAAAATTGAATGAATACTTATATAATTGTTTTACCCCAAAGTTATCATTTTTTGGGTTTTTATACGAAAATGAAATATAATTACTATAGTTTACTAAATGCTTATAGTTAAACAACTAGAGCTAGACATATATGAATTATAATATACAATATTTACGATATTTGATTATATTTAGTTTTTCCTAAATTCTATTCGCACCTATTTATTATATATTTATGTTTTAATACATCATACTGTTTTATATAATAAAAATAATTGTATTAATACTGTCAATAATATGTAAGTAATCTTTCATCATGTTATATGTGTCACCTCATATATATTATCATTTATTATATATTATCATATATGTTATCACCTCATATTCCAGGCCTTTACAATGATCGACCAGAATCGTGATGGTTTCATTGATATTGAAGACATGAAAGACATGTACGCATCCTTAGGTAAATAAGTTTACAGAGCATATGGCTAGCTCACTTGTCATCAATAACTATAATATAAAGAGATGCCTTTCTAATACTCTGTGGGATTTCAAGTTTACGCTTATACCTTAATTGTTTACTTTGTAGGTCGCGAGCCTTCAGAAAAAGAACTCAAGGAAATGCTGGCTGAATCCCCGGGACCTCTTAACTTCACTATGTTTATTAACCTTTTCGGAGAGAAACTCAACGGTGAGTTTTATTTTTACCAGAAAGATAAGATGTTAAACAATAAATATTTATTGTAATACTTATATTTATGGCTATGGTATAGCTACACTACACTGGTGATTAATAGCGAGTATACATTTATTTATGTTTTTCAAATTTATTATTCATTAATATATTCCGCTGTACAATTATTGAACATGCATCCATTTATATTTTGCTACAATAATTTTATACGGAACATAACAGAACAGAAATTTAAATGTTACTTAAATGTTGTTGTATTTTTATTTGGTCACAATATTTATAGTAATAACTATAAAATAATTATTATAGTTCACGAATTTAGAACAGATTCTATACCGAAATATTTATTTTTGAAATTTAAAATGAACAAATTTGTAAGGTATACATTATTAGCAAATTACGCGAATAGCAATGATCCTTGTGGATTTTGAGGTAACTTCTATTAATGTATATTCTATTTTAATTTGAGTTATTAATAATTCAGTTGATCGTATTTTTTAATAGGAAGAAATTGTTTGTTATAGACAGAATGTTCAAGAATAAATTCTTTTAATTTTTCATGTGTTTTAAAATCTAGTATAGGCTATATATACAATAAAATCTTTTTCTAATAGATTTTTTTAAAAGCAGTTTTGGCCACTTTGTGATTTGTGACATATCTATACATTTATATTCGTACGATGTATCCTGTTTCCGTTTTCTTTCGTGTGACTTTAAATGATTAACAAACATGTGATATGATATGCACAATAACAATGTATTTTCAGGTACCGACCCTGAAGAAGCTCTTAGGAATGCATTCAAAATGTTCGACACCGAAAACACCGGTTCTCTTGATGAAGAATAGTAAGTTGCGCAGTTTTGTTTTGTTTTTTCACTTATTCGAGACTTCAATTATTCTTATTCGCTTCTTTTCAGCATGAAAGATCTTCTCTCAAACATGGGTGATAACTTTACCGCGGAAGAGGTGAGTTTTTATGTCGAGTACAAATAGTGTCTATTTTTTGTTTTGTAATTTATAACGAATAAACTATAAATTAAATTAAAGTTTTCATTTAAAAAATATATAATTAAATTACAATATGTTTTTCATTACGATTTTTCTAATATTTTATATAACAAAACAGTCGTGTAAAAGACCTATTGAAATCATCAATATTATGCGACTCGCAAAATTTTCAAAAATATGTATTTATTAAAAGTATTATTTTTGTTTTAACTTACAATATACTACATCAGATCAATTAAATCAATAGAGTGGTTAATTTAAACAAACCTTATGAACATCTTTTCGAGCTCTAAAATTTTTTTTAATTTATAATGAAGAAATTTTTAATAGTCTAGGATAATTTCTTCTATAATATTGTCAATGCTTTTTTATAATTATTAATCTGTTTACAAGAAATGACTGTAATATTATTAATAAGACTGTAGAAATTTATTAAAATAGAATATAAGTGGAAATAACTTTTTTAATAAAAAATCTACATCCTACATTTACATTAAATTATTCGTACAATATTTAAATATAAATTTACAAAATGAATTCCATCGATAAATTGTAAAATATGTACAAGGTGTAAAACCTAAAATTTCGACTCATTATAGGCTTTAAATATTCTTAATTTTATCAAAGTAACTGTCTTTAATTCTACTTTTATTATATTCAGCCTAATTGATAATATGAATTCTTCTTCTTAATCACATGTTAGCTTTGTAAAAATAATTTAATTTAAGCATATTTTTGTAATTTGTTTACTCAACCAAATTTGAAACACTGCAGTTTGTTTTTATTTGTGTTATCTTTTTAATAGGTTACATTATTGAGTCATCTAAGCAAATTTATCAAACTGTACTTTTCATATTTTTTTATTTCTAGTAAACTTTTGCGTCAATAAACCACATCCATTATATTATGATTTTATAAATAAACTTGAATCGTTTTAAATTAAAAAAAAAATTAACTTAAAAAAAAATAAAAAGAATAATTTATTTATTTTATTTATATATATCTTTATGAATTTCAAGTACACTACTAAACTTTTATTTTATATTTACGTTATTACAATTTTGTCATCATTTAGAATCATCAACAAAATGTTTTACATTAGCACTATTATTTTGAAATGATTTACCATTCAATTCAATTTAAAAATGCATAACTAATTTTTTTTATATTTCCCGGTTATCAATATTTTACTTAATAATCTTATTTTAATGTTTACACTATTTATAATAAGTTTTTGCTAATGTTAATTAACTAAGAAATTATATTTCTAAGTTCGAATAAAGTTTTATTTTAAATGTTTAGCTCCGACAAACGTGGAAAGAAGCTCCAATCAAGGGCGGCAAACTAGATTACGAGGCTTTCGTCACGCTCATCAAACGTGGAAAGGAGGACGAGTAAACATACGGCAACGTGACCTATATATTGTGACCTACAAATGTGACCTTCCGACTTTCATATTTACACGATCGAACTCTAACTTTTGTTTAGCCCTTTTTTCGGTGCGCAAGCTCTTTCTATCATTGTTTTCTTTATCTCACTCTATTTCTCTCTCTCTCGCTCCTTTGTCTGAATGGCATTCTATGTGGCGCATATCTTTAGTAACAAATAATGCATATATTTATCTAGGATCTTAAATTATAAAACCACAATAACACTGAATGTTATTTGTCCAAATTGTTGAATGACAATAAATTCCTACAATTACACTGTTTTTCTTAATTTGTATGCAATTAAAATATAATCTAACTTGTAACTTTCAACAGTAACGTATCAAGTGAAAAACGTAGATGCACATATATGCTGTACGTGTACAATATCGACTTTACAAAAAACACAGTTGAATAATTTAGCATTTATATATAAAACAAAAACAATATGTATACCGCATATATGCATGACCACGTAAAATTTTAATATATCGGTATAACGGTTAAATAATATATATTTTACATGTAAGATATGTCTGATTATTATCAATAAAAGTGGCAATAATATTGCAACAAATAATATACTTCATTCTTTCTTACTGGCTGAAATATTATTATATTAGCCTATTAAATGTAACAATTGAAAAAAGTATTAAATATATATATAAAGTTAAAAAAATAATTATAAAATATTAAATACTTGAACATGAATATTTGTTATCTATGTTTTGATAGTATTTTAAGAGGCATATTAACCAAATATTTTCATAATTAATATTATATTAACATCCAAAATATATATATATATATTTTTTTTCATAGTATCTGAAAGTTATTATATGCGAATACACTCTTTAATATATGTTAGCATTGATATTTTTTAATATCTCATTATCTCACAATAAAATGTACACACTAATCTGAAATGTATATTCTGTATCTTTCAATATAAAACATGTTTTAAAGTTTTTATAAGAATCGCCATTAAATATATTAAATTTATATACTTTTTATTATTTTTTTAAATATTAAATATTTTGCTAAAAAAATTATAAACTAGATTTGAAGCACTCTGACCACTATGATAGCATAATTTCAAAAAGTTATCCAGCTTCATTTGGCATAAATATAAATATATAGCTATATACAGTATATAGAATATAGCTATAATCACTGCTTCTGAACAGTAACCAAAGAGACTCAATTTTTTTCATTTTGTAAATTTTTTAACAAAACGAATTTTTTAAACTATATTTTATCATTTGAAAAATAAGTTTATGTTTTGGATAAATTTCCTAAGTATTAATTTTTGCTTAATATCGTTGTCCATTAAAAATATTTTTACCGTTTATAAATTGGACCATGAAACCTTAGAATAGGAATTATAACAAACCTCGTAAAATGGTTATAGATTAAACTTCATGTCATGACTATTTAATGACCAAACAGTTAATTTGCTGATACATAATACTAACTTAATACTAACTTATATAGTACCATATGATATTGAATTTTAAGTAATACTTTGGCATTTTTATTTAAACTGTTTTGACTGTTTAGAAGCACCAGAAAAAGTATATAAATGACTAGCTGCCAAACTTATAATATCAAAGTAAAAGATTCGGCTACAAGTAATTATACTGGATAAATAAATATTAAACTTCTGAGGCGGCATATATCCTGCTATAGTAACCTATTATAGGTTAGTTAACAAAAATCTCGACGCCGGACTTTTTGTATTGATATTATAATCGCTGTCGGTCACTTTGACAGAAATTTAAAAGCAACTTTATTGTGTTTTAAAGCAGTTTGATTTTTACTGCAAAAGTCTTTTGGACCACCCTGTATAGTTTAATTGTAGTGCCGAGAGATTTCTAATAAGGGATACAATAACTAAAAAATCAGATTATATCAAACATATCTGTATTCCAGTTAGATATATTATGCTCTACCTACATGAATTTAAAATAACCTATACAGCTGTTATATATTTACTTCTCAAGATAAGCATGTGAATTAATAACAATAAAATAAGGTTGCTTCCGATTAATGACAAAACATTTTTAATCTTCCGTGAATTATTAATAGTGGTTATTCGACGCTGGATTACGCCATCCAAAATGATGTTTACTTTTTTAATTCTAACCAGTTATAAAAATATTACAGTTATTACAGAAAATTTTAATTCTTTTGTCAATATTATTACTAATGCTTTTATATTTATACATACATCAAACTGACTAGTATTATAAATATTGAGTTACATTTTGAGTTACAACCTTCTATATTTTTCTAAATTATATATAATTATATTGAATAATATATGGTGTACATATTACTCACGATAAAAAAACATTCTGCAGCAAAATTTAAGTATTTGAAAATGAAACCGAATAAAAAATTTTCGAAAAATGAAAATCCCTTATGGAGTTTTCACGAAACTTCATTCTTTCATAATCGCAAAAAAATCTTAAATTTTATGTAAATAGATTGATTTAATATTGAAACTAAATGTTTTTATTATTTAAAAAAGTATTTTTTTGTGTTTAAGTTCATTGTCAAATAATCGGGTCCCTATTATAGAGCCCTAGCTGTGGAACCCACTTGGCCGCCGATATTGGCATTATGAAAACATTTACAGGGGTTAAAAAGCATGTATGGTATTTTAAAATAGTATACCTACAATATGTACATTTAAAAGTTTCCGCTGCACCTGCGCTACCGAAATGTTGCACAGCAACATAACCATAAATTTAATGCTAATTTAAATACTTTCTAGAGATAAATAAAACTTTTTTGAGACTTTTGTTAATTATTGCGTATATTAATTATTCTCTAATTAATTAGGAATAACCACATCGCACGATCTCTTTTCTGCAACAGCTGCTATGTTGTCTAGCAACTTTATTGGAGCCATAACTAAAACTTTTTATAATTTTACTGTAACCATCCAATTAATTCAAACTTCGTTAAACTCAACCTATATTTTTGTTATAAATAATAATAATTTATTATTAATTGGATATATGATATTTTAAATTATTTTAAAAATTTCAATATTTTTCAGAATTAAAAAAATTCACAATAAGTTGAAATGAGAACGATTTTATATTAAAGTTCAATGTACGCAACATAAAAGATAAATGCATTTTGCAAAATACACTGAAAACATAGTTTCAATTGTATCTTCTTTATAGCCATGCATAGTATACATGACATGCATGCATGGTATACAGAATCGTATCAGGGGGGGTTTAGGGGCATTAACCTCACCCCTTCGGGCTTGGATCCACTTTTTTCAGGAATAACAAATAAAAAGAAATTATTTTTTATGTTCTGATTTCAGAAAATGATTAACTGTATTATAGATAAAAACTCCTAATTTAGAAAATCAAAGAATTCATAGATAATTATTTGATATGCCTTTAGATGCATTCTGATGTATAAATCACAAAAAAAATCTGCGGTACACGTTAATATACGGCTCGGCATTTACACGCCTCACCATACGCAGCGGGATATTGTTCTAAAGCCCGATCAACAACCTGTATCCGCCTCTGGTATACATTCTCTTAGTAAAGATACACTAAAATATAATCATTTATATTTATACAAAAAAATACATAAATAGACAATTTGATTTAGTACAATTTGTTCAGTATGTATTGACCTTATTAATTGTTTAGACTTAGTTCAAATTTCTAGAAATAATGATAATTTTTGTTGGAAATGTAATCTTTTGTTGTTATAGGCTAGACATTTATATTTTTATAGAGTATTAAAGGATATATAACTATATAATATGACGCATAAGAGTAGATATAGATGCATCAATTATTTTATAGAGTATAATATTTGTAGATATTTAATCTTATAATATAACACATATACAATAGATGCATATAGTTGTCATATTCAAAATAAATTCGTTCCGAATCTAAGTCTGATATTATATACATTGTATAACAACAATTATATTATATAGGAAACAAAATATATAGGAAACAAAACTTCATTCTTTATGCTAATTGTAACACATATTATACTAAAATAATACACGACTCCAAGATAATTATTGTAATATATACTATTCTTTTTTTATTCAATATAAGAGAAAAATTACATTATTATTAATTTTTTTGTATAGGTTAAAATATTTTTGCCGATATCGGCTACACAAAACTTTTACGTATATCGGCTACATGTATTTTGGCGATATTGGCTCCTCATCCTTTTACTTTGTCACACCTCGGCCAAAGAATATTCTTTCGACTCGGTTATTTCACCAGGAAAGCACCATATGTCGTATTATGTACGCACTTTCTACGGCTTGATTCCGCTGATAGGGAGCAACCATTTTACGCCCAGTTGTGATTTTAAAACGGTATCAAATAACATCTGAGTAGCAACAGAATTTAATATATACATTAATTAATATTATTGTTAATAATTTAAAGGTATTATATGTATTAACAATGTTATATAAGGAATTATTTTAAAAATATTATGACACATTTTTCTTTTATAACTTTAAATATATACTTATTATATAGACCTTCATATACTTAGCTATAATGCCTTAATATACTTATATATACCTTAATATACTTATATATACCTTAATATACTTATATATACCTTAATATACTTATATATACCTTAATATACTTATAAGTTCCATTAGATATTTAATAGATGTTTACATTATTATTTATACCTATATTATGTCTATGTATAATCGCTTTTATATTTGACCTGCGATATCGTTATTAAAATACATATTTGTTTTAATAGGTTAATGTATATTTATTTTTTTAATCATTTTCGTTTATGAAGTTTTGCTCTAGTGCACTGTCTCTTATCAATATTTATCATGTCAACTCATCAAGTATTGACACAACTTTACAATACTATATTTCGTAGAACATCAACTTATGTTGTAGCTGTTGTAGGAGGAGTATTTCTGTTTGAAAGAGGATGGGACAAATTAACGGACTCTATATTTGAGAAATACAATCGAGGTGTAAGTGTAAACAATGTTTATGGTTGTTATTTATTTTACAGTGTTGTTACATATATAGGTACTTGTATTTTAAATTAAGAATAAAATATCGGGCATATTGTGATAACTGTTTTTGTGACATTCCTTAATTAAATTTATCAATTGCATTGTTAAATAGTAATTTTATTTTGACCTTTTTAATGTCATTAGTAAATTAGATTAGAAGCTTTCATTTCCTAGAAGAAGGGTTGTTTCCCTTATTATTTCTCCAATTTCAAATCTATGAATAATTTTCTAAGTCCTAAATTGTCCTAATTTAAACACATTCTTTTTTATTTAATATTTTTTCTTCAGCAGTAGGACTTGTCTTAAATTAAGTACCAAAAAGAAATAATCTCCCACTAATTTATAGCTATACAAATCACGTATATAACTTTTGCATCGCATTCAGCGTCGCATTCCAATTGGTTGAATTTTTAATATAATTAAAATTAATTAATTAAAATAAATTAATT
>JAUZND010017784.1:20902-82783 GCA_034780555.1 Coelogynopora nodosa | reverse complement strand
AGGGGGGGTTGGCCGGGGGCTTCGTCAACAAGTATGCCGATCCCGATGTGAGTTCTGGTGTAGTTTATTTTAGCTTCAAGTTCTGTTCTACTTGTGGCTTTACAAATGAATTTAAATAAAATTGTACTTTCGAGGGGAGGGGGGGTGGGTACATCGTTGGCTTCATGTTTTCAGAAAAAAGTTTTTAAAACTCTGTGTTATTGTGGTTTGATCAACAGTTTAAAAACTTTTGAAGGAGTTTGATGGTTCTCTTTCGGAAAATATAAAAGCGGTTGTATAGTCCGATAGAGATTTCATTACAAATGGGGCAGCTAGCTTTGCAGGCGATGTTAGTCTGCTTCTGCTTATATATGAAATATTCTTATTGTGTAATGTAATTGGTTCTTATTGGCTATTATCACTTTATCACTCTTCCGATTGATGATGTTTAATAGTCTGTGTAATCGAAAAGTCTTATCAATGTTTATAACATTTAATATGTAATGTTTTTAAATCCATTAAAGTATTCTCAGCAAAATTATCGTTTATTTCCCACGAAAAGGTATATTTATACATATTTAAATATTTAACAAATAATTAGTTTATAACACCATATAATACAATTTAGTTATATATATAGTGTCAGGGGTATTAGTACTGACCGTTACATTATTTTTATGCAACCTCATCTCAATTGAAGCAAATCAACAGTTTGTGTCTCAAAAATGCTAGAATTTTGCAAAAAAGCTTAAAACTAAATTTTATAATTGATAAAAATATATGTCGGGATATATATTTATATAGTATTTGTTTTAATATGAAAAATAAAAATTGCACGTGTTCCATCCACCAAAAAACAGTTTGAAGGAATGATTAACAATTTACTGATAATCTATTTAGTAGTAAGGAAGGTGAATGTCTACATCATTTTTTGTAGTGCCCTGCTAAATTCTTTTCAGTGATTTTAGTTTGATTATGATGAGATATGAATCGAAGTTGTCCAACTTGGTCATTACTAATGATGTTCAATTTGACTAAAATGTATTCTAAGATAAGTTAACTTGATACGGATAATTTAGAGAACACATATTTAAAATATATAAAATGTGGTTTCGGGTTTCTGGTTTTGAGATTTTGTTTTATATTATTAACTGCTTGTTTTTTCATCAATTACACCAAACTTTTAATTATTACAATTAAAATATAAACCCTCTACAACAAAGTAATTTTTATAACGATATACTTATATAAATGCTTTATCCCTACAACAAAATTCACTTTGATTCAATCTCGTAAGTTTTTTTAATATTTTGCCCTAATGAAGAATATGAAATCTATATTTGCAATGTCAAAGTAGTTATTTTATTTTTTATCTTATTAGAGAATTTGTTTATTAACGGGATTGACTTATTGTGACCAGTGCGAGTATCCTTATCGCGAAAGTGATTTGAACTATTTTTTAAATTTTCCCTCCCTCTCTGTCTATCTCTCTCTCTCTATATATATTGTATATATATATATATATATACATACTCTCACACTTTCTTTCTCTTAGGCCTCGTCAGGTGAAGTGTCCGACTTCGCGGACCACGTTGCGCGCCACCTGGAGCCCAAAGTCTCCTTCATGATGGACCAGCGACTTCACGATGCCGGTGGACCCTCCATCGATCCTCGAAATCGAAGGTAAACCTAAATACTTCATCCTCGGCCAATTTCTATTTATTAGATTAGTTAGCGGATGCTTCCAGAGAGGTTAAGTAAAGTTAATAGATTGTTTTAAATTAAAAAATAAATAAAGACTACAATAAATATTTATCTAAAAATCATGAAATGAAATATATACTTGGCTAGTAATCTAAACGATTTTTTAAGCTTAATTCCTGTTAGTCCTTGTTAAATTGGTTTGATGAATACCTTTGGTATCGTTTAATTTTCAAACTTCAATATTAAAAAAAAAACTGCTCAATAAGTGCATTCTTTTAGAATTTCATAAACATGAATAAATTTTTTTAAATTTAACAAAATTAATGTATATATTAATTAACCTATAATATGGAGAAACATATAGATGTAAATATTAACTTAACTATTTAAAAATGTTCACTTATTTAGCATTTGTGTTTATTTAAATTGATGAATTTCAGGGAATTAATTTCACCGATCTTGTTAGACAAGCGTCTGTTTACTTTAGCTTCTGTCGTATTAACTAACAGAATATCATTCAGTGTTACGAATCGTCTATTTTTATCTTTTTACTTTTTACTCTTCACAACGACCAGTCTCTGAAACTGTTTATGTCATTTATAGCGGTGCAGAACTGCCACTATTAAGTTTCCAACTTAGCGATGATTATAGTGTTTGTTGAAGGTGTGGTCTACAGTTTTAACCTTTACTGGAAGGCGGTAAATGTCTGTAATTGTTCGATAATTGTGACGTCATCATCAGCTGATTAATACTAATTTCTATTAATGAGATTGAATAGTCTGCCTTAAGTTCTGTCAAGAAGAGATCCTATACTTATTTGTAGCTTCGTTCATATGGGTTTTTTGAGATGTAAGAATCGTTCAATATATTTTCAAATTAACCAATTCAAAAAGCTGAGTGATCTATCTAAAATTAAAACGTATATTTCAGAAATATAAACAAGAATTTATATATATATATAATTATTTATATAACAATAATAATAATTACAACTATTAATAACCATTATAATATTCTGACCATTTTAATTACATTATTTCAATGATAGTAATTAATTTTTGAAGAATATTTTTATAAAATTTCAATTGTATGGCATTAATTAATTATGTGATCAAACGTTTTATAATATGGTATTCTTCTTCCTCAGAATTTTCATATTTTGCACTATTTCAAATAGATTTAAATTGTATTTAATTACTTTTTAATTTGGACAGATTTACTCCACTCTCGGAAATGTGAGTATTGCAACTATGTCGTAACCGCATGCTTCTCCAAGTTTTACTTAATAGGAATAATTTTAATATTAGGGGAAGACATTCCAAGCAGAATGGTTATTCTGTGATTACAGAAAAGATGACTGTGTATCGTTCAACGTGGTTAACCATTGAAATCATTTTAATTTTATTTCCCGATATTCTAGTAATGTGTATCTTACTACTTATGAGTAGGGTACGCAATCACAGTTGCTCAATCTATGAATTCTGTTATTTTACTAGCCTAGTCACCTACACGAAGGTGATTATGTGGTACCGGCTATAAAAGCGTATCAGGTGGTCAATTACTGATTATGATTACCTTACATCAAGACAGCGCAGACCTTTCTCCCGAGTTAGATTCAGACCGGAGTCATCATTAGTTTGGTAGTCGAACACGCTATCACTGAACTGACCAGCGTAACTTATTTGTTACTATAAGTCAGCCCGCCGAAATTGCAGTGATTAGTGGTAAATATGAATTACCAAACACATATTTGTAAATCTATTTTAAATATTTATTATTGTATATGTTCTACATTAGTTATTGGATGGCCATATTAGGAAATCATATAAGCTAGTAGATATTATACACCAATGTCATATCATTCCGTCGAGTATCGATACCTACCACTCAAGAGCATGGAATAAATGGACTCATAATCACCTGACCACAAGAGTTTAGCGAAAATCTAAATCATTATTTTGATAGAGAAGTGAATACTTAGAACCTTTATCGTTATTCACTAGTCTTTTCACGTCTAGCTATTCTGTTCAACACTTTTTTCACATTATTTGCGACAACCATTTCAGCTTTGCCATTGCATAAATAAATAATCGTGTCAAAAGTTATGTTGTCGTAGTTGTTATAGTCACAAATTCACCCCGTCAATGCTCACCAATTTAATCTGATTAACAATATTATTAAAAATTTGGCCTAGTGGAAAGGCATTTTGTAACAGGGAATTTAGATTAGTTTCCTTTGATGTAGAACTAATGTTGTGTGTCCAAAATATATGCTGTTAATCAACTCATACCACACAAGGATAAATATAATTTGAATTTGAAGAATTTTATTTACAATATAATAATTTAAACACTTTCTAAAATATGCTAGTTTTACTAATTCAAATAGCAAGACATAAACGCTTAGAATATTGAAGCCATATACTAATGTATTCTCTTATAATACATCACCTCAATTAATGACAATATTTAGTATTCTATATCTCATTTTACCGATTGACATGAACAATTTATTATTTCTTAGTATAGATATTAACAAGTGGTAAGTAATATTTAGTATTAATTAGTATTTGAGAAATTTTCAATGTAATGAATAATCTTTAAACAATTCAAATGAAATAAACATATAATATTAATACGATTGTAAATATCTTGGCGTCACTTTCATTGACCAGAAATTAAAACAGAAAAGTCTCTCCGATATGGATCTATCGTGAATTCAATTTAATTAATTATATAAAATTTAATAAAATGTTTTTTATTATTTCCTCTTCTTCATTAGACTTCTTTATTTTTTATTATCGTCTCTCTTTTCGCTCACCTCAGCACCTCTTTTTACTTCCTTATGTATATCTCACACACTATATGTCACCATCACTAGAAATCACAATTTCTATCCCTCTCTTCTTATGGATTCAAGAATAATCATTACAACAACTGCTTTCGTTACATAATCTCAAACTATCTCAAATAATTAATAAACATTATATTATGATTTATTAAACTAATTATTATTTTAATATTGTATTACACTGTTTTCATATTTGATCTTTTTGCATGTACAATATTAGTAATTGTTATTTTCAATATTCCCTGACTAAGAAGAAGAAATCTAAACTGTAAATTATAAATCTTTATTTATTAGTTTGACATTTATGAGGAGAATGGAGTGGTTTTAAAAAATAGGTGTGCTGGTCACTGTTATTAACAAGCAGTGGGCCTAAGAGATTTCTCCTTTTGTCTCTCTCATCTCTCATTTTCTCTCCTCGCTTTCTTATCTTTCTCTCTCCTCTCTCTCTCTCTCTCTCTCTCCAAACTCTACCTCCTCTCTCTCTCCTACCTCTTTCTTTCTCTCTATCTCTATCCTCCCCCTCTCTCTCCTCTCCTTATCTCTCAACTCAACCTCCTCCTCAACAGACCCGATTACTATCCGTCCTACGACACGCATGACGACTATGATCGTAGAAGACGCCCGAGAAGGCAGAGAAGACGAGGAACAGTCTCTCCGGAAGGTATTTGTACTATTTGTATATGTAATTCAATAAATGTTATTCTTAATGTAATAAATAAGTAATAATCGTACAATATACTTGTAAGACCTGAAGTAATAACATGTCTGTAGTGTTCTAATAGAAATGTATTTGTTGTAAAATGGTTGTTAAGTAGAATTTGTAATTTTAAAATTATGACCTGACACGTAAGTAATCAATTAAACGATAATTAAATCAATTTAATAGAAATAAAAGTTGATCAAATTATGCGACAAACCAATAATTTCAATAAATAAATATATTAAAACAAATACAACAGTATGCTACAATTTGGTCGCATCAATTTATCCAATCATAGAAGCAAAATATTGTTTAGGCTTCATTGTTTATTTATGAAAACACCTTTACGGAACATTTATAAAGTTCAATGCAATTTAATGCACATGAATCTACTCCTATTTTGAAAATATGTAAAATTCACATTCTTTGTGAATATTCATAAGGATATACAAACAGTAATTGTTAAAATACGTCATCAGGGCGGTTTTATTAACTTAACCAACTTATAGCTTATTGTAAACATGAAAAATTATAATCTAATTGTATTCATTTTTCAGATTACGATGACAGAAAGCTGCCAAGTCTGTACTATTATTCGTCGGAAGAAGGGGTAACTCTACTCTTCTATATATACTGTATATCCACTTTTAATATACTACACTAATTTCACTTGCATTTACTAAAAAATGCCATATAAGTATTTGTTATATAAATTGTTATCAAAAATCGATGTTAAAAATAATTAAGAAAATCTGGAGTGGGGAGTGGAGGGGTGTAGTAATCCACCCTTTCAATAATGGTGGATATTTTATTGATAATATTTTATGTGAATTACAAAAATTAAATAAGTGAACGTATTCGAATTATTAAATGTCCTGCATAATGTTGGTATGTTGAATTATAGTCTACTATTAGTTGAATACTACTTTAATATATGAGTAATTTAACACCAACTATTTTGTAGGACATCAGGGTCATGTCACTCTTTAATAATAAAGAAATAATTTGTTAATTATCCACAACATCATATAAACAACCATTCTATCATGAACAACATCCGTCGTTAATAAAACAGTCAATTGGTGAGACTAAAAGCATGTACACATATCAATATATTAATCATTCAATCGATCAAGAAAATTATTTCAAATTATTTAAATTAATTTCTCGTTCATATTTAGTTCAGTAATTAATGGTAATTATAATGATTATTTACTCATTTTATTACGTAGTAATTTTGTGTACGCGAGAAATTTATTTAATGTATTTTGTATAATTTACGTTTGAGAGTGTTCAATAATTTTTCAACATCTATGCATACTTAATTCAATTTAATAATATTGTAAAAGTGTTCTTTATCTTTTGAATGTAAATAATTGGATGACAATATGTCATTTTTTTAACTTCATTTTCAGTCCGATGATGATCATCGCTCAAGATCAAGTGAGTATTTTGTGTCTTATGATAATTGTGAATTTTTGTGATATTGTTTCCTGTTCTTTTTATCATAAGAGCCATGATTATTATAATATGATATACTTACTTTTTTACTAAATAATTTACTATAAGCATTATTATCGACGATATCGCTGTGAATTAACCGAGTTTTCTTCTATTTTCAGGGAGTCAAAGACACATCGATCATGCACTTGGTTTTGAAGAACTGCCGCGCGTCTTTCGAAGTTCAAAGTGAGCCTGACTTATTCTTGTTTTTCTATTATTCGTACAATTTAAATAATTGCGGTACAACATATACTAAAAAGCATAATACTGTAAACCATCAAATTATAATTAGCATTACTTTGATTTGTTTTTGTGTTCGGTATGCGTATCTTCAATTCGCGCCTGTACCGTACGAAGTGCAATAACCTTCTCAGTGGGGATGCCCGATGGTCACCGTGACATTGTCACGCTCTTGCTGGACCCAATAGTTGTACTGTCATTGAAGAAATAGACAGCGAATATAATATATGTTATGAATCAATATTACACCTCGGTATACATTTCTCTTGATTTTAAAACTATCCAACCAAAGGTGTTCAAGCAGCTCTAAAAAATTGCGCATTCTAAATACGTTATCCTAGTTAACCACACGATGACATGTGGGGATGCTATATCATGTCACGAACTTTACCACGAACATCATACACGTGAAACATGCATTGTCACTGTGTTCAATTGGGATAGGAGTATTCTAATATTATTTGAGTATCTCATTACGAATCTATGAAGTCAAAATTAAGAACAAATATTTTCCCCTGGCCTGTATATAGGGGCCACTTAATGTATTTTCATTGTAGATTGCAATACACGTATCGTTCTGTACTCTGAACGATTTTATTTTGATATTGAACGTGACAAAATAATTCCACTCTATTAGTAATGTCGCGACCTTTCATATAATTAAATAAACGATTTTTGTAGAATTTACTTTGATTTGTAATTGAATTTTAGTTTCGTGCGATTGTTTGTTGTGGTCATAGTAAAACAATTGTATAACCTTTTGTCAATCTATCTACAAACAATTAATATGTGTTGTGTTAGTCACTTTGGAGTAAACATTGAAACAAACAACCGTGATGTATTTTGAATTCATTCAATGAATTCACTCTAATATAAAATGAACAACAAACTATTAATGTCTGATACTTGTAATTGTTCATAGACTTTTCATCGTAGATTGAATTGCGATATGTTTGACCATGTGACGGTTACCTAGCTACGCACACATTAACTGTCATCAAAATAGATATTAAAGAAAAGGAAACCAATGTTATGACAAAATAAGTGCACTTCCGCAGCTTTGAAGACTATTTAATGTATACCATGTATTCTGTATATAGTATAGTATATATTTGGAAAAGCGTAACTTTTTATATTGGTTACTTTATTGTTAAATTTTTCGTTAATTTTTTTTTATTCTTGTAATGAATTCATAAGTTTAGGAAAAGCCATAGTCGAAAGCAGTCTATATATACGTGAAAATATATTGAGCTGTATGAGTGGGGCTTGGACCTTACAGGGTTTAATATTTTTCGTTTCAGAAAAAAGAAGAAGAAACGTGACGACGACTCCGAAGAAGATGACGACGATGTGGATGGGAAAAAGTGAGTTTGTTGGGATATTTTCTTGCCAATCTGCTACTTTTGTACTCGTTGAAAATGTTAGTAAACTTGTTTTATTCAGTATTATTGTTTTGAGAAATATACACTTATGTATAATAATATTCCCATTTATTCTACGTAGAGAGGGGGGGGGCAATTTTATTTTCAAAGAAATCAATTTTTTGATTGAACTATAAAACGTATGACCCTGATTTTTTTACTCAGTGACTGAAATACTTTTATCTAACTAAAAAATATGATAAAGATAATTTCGAATATTACATACCAGAAAAAATTATGTTTTTATTGATCAATTTTATACCCCTCCCCCTGGGTTTTCATACTTACCAAGGATATTAGGAGCTGAAACTTGCAACATTAAAACAAAAAATAAGTTTGTCGTAAAATATATCCATTTAACTTGAATAATACAACTATTTATTAAAATAAACAGCATATATGGTTGTTTTCCTAATTGGAGTTTATGACGTAATCAGGTCATAAAAATGATACCATTCTATTAATTAAAAAAAAAATCGCTAAACAAGTCTTTAGGAGGAGATATCTGTATACCAAATTTCAGCTTAATGAGATGATAAGAAGTTTGATTTTCCAGGGGGGTTAAGTACCCCCACCCCGCCCGCCACATAGCAAACCCTAAAAAGTATGTCCACGTATGAAGGGTTAACAGCGAAAATTAATTTTACAGCTATTTCCTTTCTTTTGCGTACTTGTGTATTTTAATTCCCAGTTTGTTTTAAGCCGTTTAATCGTTATATTTGTAATGATCGATTAAATTTGATTAAATTATCAATTTCAACTAAATATTGTTTATTAACTCCACGTCTGTTTTATTCTGACTATGTTGTTTTCTAATTATGTAGAAAAAAGAAGAAGAAGAAGAAGAAGAAAGATGATAGTTCAGATGATTCTGATGATTCTGATGATTCTAAAAAAAAGAAAAAAAAGAAGAAAGATGATAGTTCAGATGATTCAGATGATTCTAAAAAGAAGAAAAAAAAGAAAAAGAAAGACGATAGTTCAGATGGAGATGATTCTAAAAAGAAGAAAAAGTTAGTTTTACATTAAAAACTCTCAGCTTTATTTGGTTTAGAGTGTTTTATTTATATTATTAACAGTTGTTTAAACTAGTATATTTTATTATTAATATCAATTATTAATTTATTATTATAAATATAATCATTATATATATAACGATATAATATATATAATACATATAACGATAATATCACTTCACACTTGAGGCCCATTTTAATCAACAAAATTACACGACTATCTTTTCAGAAAGAAGAAGAAGAAGACAGATGACGAAGATGACGATGACGATGATGAGAAGAAAAAGTATGTTTTATTTCCTATTATAAGAATACAATGATTAATTGTTCAAAATTTTTGCCGTCAAAAGTGTTTGTCAAGCTATAGCTACAATGCCTATTGGGCAAACGTTTTTAGTCCCAAATTCTTCCTCTCCTTCGTATAGCAAGCAATAGTTCCGATACTATTTATTAGTTTATATGCATTCCTTATTCAAACATTATCTTTTATCCATGAAATCAATTTAAAATGTCTCCAATCATCGGAAAAAATTATGTCAACGAATATTGTGTAGACAGGCGTTACGATTGATAAAATAAAATAGAGTTAAAAGACATTATTTGGTGTAATTGACTTAGTTATTATTTCTGAAAATATTCATCGTTATGGGTTGCCCTCATTTACTTAAAATCTACTAAAGTAGTAACTCTAATAAACGACAGAAAGTAGTGATTCCTTAATTTGTGATCATAAGAATGTAATAATGTATTCGTTGGTTTATTTTATACATTTATTATTGTCTTCTGTTGAATGTTTGTAAAAGCCAGCATTCTTTTTTTGTAGTAAATCTAAACCAACATTTAATTCTAGAAATATTTCGTAAATATCATCAATATACCGGACTAAAATTTACTTTTTTTAATATTTTATATATATTGAATTATTTCGTTTGAAATAACTATATACCCTCTTACATCGATCGCATTAATAAAATCATTTCATATTTTAATCTTACCGTTGGGAAAAAGTAAAAGATATATGACGAAAATAATTATTACAAGAACTAGAAAAAATACGAAAATGATGATGACGAAGTCGAAAACTAGAAAATACGAAAATGATGATGATGAGAACTAAAAAATAAGAAAATGATAATGACGAGGACTAGAAAAATACGAAAAAGTATGTTGTCAACTACGCAGTAAATTTTCCGATATATGAGTTGTGCAAGGTTATATGAAATTAAAATTTAAATCACTAACTAATTTAATCAACCCAACATTAAAGAGTATTTTACGAACCTATATTTAACAATCAACAAAATTGTTATTTTTGACAATTTTGAAAAAAATTATGTTTGAATATAAATTGAAAACAAAACTCTAATTAATTCAATTTCTTTTGGCAACATGTCTCGACTGTTTATAAATCGGAACATCGATATATCGTGTAAAAATTGATTTTATGACTATGGAAATATACAGAAATGCTAGAAATGACTTTAGCGACTCAAAATATGTATTACCTTATACTAGAAATTGAGTAAAGAATTCAATTTATTTAAAATATTGCCGATATTAGTAATATCGACAAATCAGTTATATTTACTATTAATGCGCAACTATTTTGTTTTTTGTTACGTACAAAAATAATTAGTTAAATTTTGAAATATATTATGTTAAGGTTTAGTAAACCATTTATACCCAACCGAATATTCTATTTAGCCTTCAGAATATCCTTTGATATTTAGCACGAATGGGGTATTTTAGCTACACCAATTAATATCATTATAAATATCCGATATATCTTTATTCTATGCTCTTCTCTCTCTATTAACTAACACTGAGATTTTACATCAATGTTTGATGATTACATCAAACCTAAAATATTTGATTTCAGAAAAAATAAAAAATCTGACAACTCTGAAGAAGAGGCCGGATCAGAAGGGGACAATAAGTAAGATTTTAATTTTATGTGGTACATGAATGGGTGGAATAAGGATAGGATCTTATCTCGATCTATAGTTAATATTTTAAACAAGTTTCTGTAGCATTGCTCTTTAGTATAAATTGTTGAATTATAATAATGAAAATCAAGCATTTTTAATTATTAAAATTTTCAATTATAAAAAAGCAGAATTATATTATGTTTCCCAATATATATATATATATATATATATATATATATATATATCGGTATTAGAGATAAGTTATCATTATTGTCGATATTAGAGATACACTATATTTATTGTCGATATTTGATATAAGCATTCGATATTGTCGATATTTGAGATAAGCTACCGATATTTTCCATATTTAATTTAAGCTATCGATATTGTCGATATTAGAAATAAACTATATTTATTGTCGATATTTGATAAAAGCTTTTGAGATATATAAGCTTTTTGAGATAAGCTATCGATATTGTAAATATTTGGGATAAGCTAATTGATATTGTCGATATTTGAGATAAGCTATCGATATTAGAGATATTTTTAGGATAAGCTATCGATATTTGAGATAAGCTATCAATATTTGAGATAAGCTATCGACATTGTCGATATTTGAGATAAGCTATCAATATTACCGATATTACCCATGTACTGTCGATGTTGTCAATAAATTGTTGATATTATCGATAAACTGTCAAATACTGTAGATACCATCCATAAACAGTTTATAATGTTGTAAATAAGTCGTCAATGTTATCAATAAATATCGATTTTATTGATAAGTTGTCAACATTATCAATTAATTATTTATATGTCGATCAACTAGAGATATCATTGTTCATTAACGATGATTTTGCCGTCCTTTCCTTCAGAGAAAAGAAAGATAAATCCAAGAAAAAGAAAAAGAAAAAGTCGACAAGAGATGGAGAAGAGGAACTTGACGATACGATGCAGGAACAAGTCAAGATGATGGAGGAACTTTTGCAGTCGTCCAATGCGTAAGAATTTCAATTGATTATTTTACTTGTATTGTTCGTTTTTGTTTCTGTGTGCCTTTAATTTACTTTGATTTGTAAACACACATAGCTGTGGCTTTTCAAAAATTCAGATTTTCTGTTTGATTTGGTTTCACTCCAAAATTATTTCTATTTGACTTTTAAATCAGAGTTTGGTATAAATTAAATTCATATGATTTGATAATACACAACAAAACTTGAGCGCCGTTTCAGAACATTATTTAAATATAGTTTTAACATTTCGTTTTAGAGGTTTCTCGAAATCCTTAAAATTTGTAATATGTTCTTCTTGAAAAGGCGTATGAACCATGTCATAAGGTCTAATAAACATGGTTCCTTCAGTGCTGGAAAACTTGGAAAAGTCGGGAAAAATTTTTAAAAATTATTTTAACATTTAGAAAATTTTTTATAAAAAAGGTTTTGCGTCACATGTCATTTTCTGTTATTCTTCATGCTACGTATGAAACTTCGATATCAAAACTTAATTTTTGAATTTTTAAATTAACTTTGAAATGTTATCACTATTCATAAAAACTATTATATATATTTTATATATTTGTTTTATTTATTTATTTAATTTATTCATTACATATTTATTATTATTTTTAAATAATGATTTATTTATTTAGTTTCATTTTACATCAATTTTTGTAATATTTTAATAATGTATAATATTTCTGATTTTTTGTTTCAAATTATATTAATTTTAGAATGTTACAGTAAGACAAAAGTACTTTAATTAGATTCTGCTGGGTAATCAATTCAAATATTATTAAAAATTTTGTTTAAATAATATAATTGACGAGCAAAAGAAATAATAGCAATAAATAATGGTCGCCTTTTTTAATATTTCACATAGTTTATTGTTTTAAAATTTAAGTACAATATGTGAAATATTTAAATAGATGATACCTCCAGAAAGAGTGGCAAAATGCAAAAGTTTACAAAGTTATACAGAGTGGTACTTAAATCATGACAATGTATTATCGTCTATAATAAAGTTTATAATATATACTACTTGTGATATTAAAGAATATTGAAAGCGCTATATGTGTTTGAAAATAATTAAGAATTTAATACACTAATTACTGCTACAAAAACATGTTAAAAGTTCCTTTTTGATGTGAATAATTTACAAGTATTTAGTCTCTTCGTAACATACCTATAATATAATTATGTTTCATTCGATGTCTACCATCTACCCTTATATCTACCATTTCATTTGTAGAGCTCCAACGGAAGCAGGAAGGAAACGTTTTCCAGAAGACGAAGATGAGGACGATGGAGGTTTGTTGCATTTGACCATCGGCACTGTGAGGAGTGTTTGTTGCATTTGACCATCGGCACTGTGAAGAGTGTTTGTTGCATTTGACCATCGGCACTGTGAAGAGTGTTTGTTGCATTTGACCATCGACACTGTGAGGAGTGTTTGTTGCATTTGACCATCGATACTGTGAGGAGTGTTTGTTGCATTTCACCATCGATACTGTGAAGAGTGTTTGTTGCATTTGACCATCGACACTGTGAAGAATGTAGACATGCCAGCAAAAGTTGCTGCTTGAAAATATAAACATTCCTAAAATTTAATTTCTACTAATAATTAATTATGGATTATGTTAGATTATATAATTAAAAGTATATTTATATTTCAAAATTTCGTTCCAACTCGTAGATCCTTAATATCTATCTCCTCCATTTAGTATAATACCATTTACATATCTAATTATAAATGCAATTCTTCTCTGACTAATTTCTCAATATTTCAGTTAATTTTAAATACCGTCATTTTTATTTTTTGCAAAAATTACATCGCGTATGCCAGCTATATTAATTCATGCGGTATAGCTATAAATGAGACTATTTTTAAATTTGTAACATTATAATAAAGACTTAGAAATGAAATATTTATTAACTTATAGATTTAATGGTTAACAAAACTTTTTTTTAAATAATTGTTAACTAATTTTAAACATTTTTCATAACAGCGGTTTACCAGTTTTTTTAATCTTAATTTGTGACATTATTTGCAAGTGGAATGGGGTACTTTTTTTAATGATTTATTATAATTAATATGACTTATTATAATTAATATGACTTATTATAATTAATATGATTATTATTATAACAATAGACATAGTAGTTCAATTTATCAAAATAACGCATTAACAAAAATTCTTGAAAGGTTCACTAAAACATTTGCACGGTGTACAAAAAACACTTCATTAAATCTAAAAATATATATAGCAATGCTGCTGGTATTATAGAGATAGGTCACCAGAATGATCACGTGCAGTTTAAAACTGTTTATTTAATTTTTTTCTCCCCAAAGGAAATGATAACATATTAACTAAATTGTATCGTTTATATGTATTTATATGTTTTCAAAACTTTGTTGAAGATAGTTATAGGTTTAGAAAAATTAAATAAATATATAATAACACGTAACAAGTCTATAGTGGAAACGAAATCAGGTTATCGTCGTTTCGTTTCCTCAATATTATTGTAAATTTTATAGCTCTTCTGATTTATCTGATAGTGCAACTCGAAGGCTTTCAAAATCTGAAGAAGCCCATTACAAAAGGTGCTCACGTTAACCCCAATCAATTATTAAAAAGTAAAATAAAAAACCCTGTTTTTAATAACAGGATTGTACAACTCAATAACAAATAATTTTATATTAGATATGCAAATTAATAATTAATTTTTGTAACTGTACAAAATAGTACTAAACATATTACTCTTAGAAACGATACAAGATCTAAATATAATAATAAGGAAGAAGTGAAAAATAATTATTAACTATAAGAATCAAAATAACAAAGTCAAATATATAATTATTAAGTCAGTTTTCGATGTTTACTACTACACACTGTGTATTAACTGAATAGAGTTGATTGGAACCATCAGACAAAATCAGCTCACCAGATAGAAAGAAAAGAAAGAAAATAAATAAATAAATCTGAAATAATAAAATATAAATCAAAACAAAGGGTACCTAACTATAAAATAAAGAAAACCGACAAAACATGCACAAAAGGCAAAGGAGAGGAATAAATGAAACTGAAAATAACAAGAGTATAACTTCCTAGAAAAAGCTAAAGAAAACTAGCTAAAAGGAAACCAATACCAAAGGTGAAATAAAATAAAGGAATTCCACCAAGTTATACTTGTACTTATAACACAGGCCTAGGAAATGAGAGGAGGTTAAGTCATGCCTGTAGTGGTTATATGTTAACTAAAGCCATTATCCAGGACACAAAACCAAAACGGACCGAAAGAAGAAGCTGATTTAAAGAGATATAGTAGAAAATTAATAAGGTGCGAGACTTAGGACCCCCAGCGGTGTGTTTAGCCGGTTTGATAGCGCGTTACCGTCATACTTTCCTTATTCAGTAACTACTGACCAAGATGGTAAAAAAGCATGTAGGCCTCACACCAGTTTATAAAAATATTAAAATTAGATTTAGAAATAAGGCTATCATTACATTTATACCAGTCAGCGTTGTATTTGGTATATGCAACACAATGTCCCCATTTGAAATGGATAAACCACTGTGACAAATAACACAAAAAAAGAGAAAAAATCATTTTTTAAACAAAGATTAGGTGGGCATAAGATGGAATGTCCAGTTTTACAGATCTACCATATATACCTAGTAACAGTAAATCTGCTGGTGAATAACTCATGATGGACTGAGAAGTATTAATATTACGGGAAGGACAGAGTTTAGTTAAAGAAGTATCTGATGGCCAAGAGATAGAGTGTTGTATATTAAAAGAATTAATAGAGATATTATAAAATGATTCAAAACAGTTTGAGGTATGATGACAAGATTTACAGAGATGGGTTGTTTTATACATTCCAGAAAATGTTGACTTGATGGATGGTATGATGTATTTTGTGATAATTAAAAAAAAATCTACTATTAACAATAATAACCTCAATATCAAGAAAGGTATCTTGCAAACCATTTGAACTACTTTGTTCTAGTATTAATTCTTTAGGATAAATATTTTCAGAAAGTGATAAGAACTTATTGATGTTGGGAGTAGCAATATCATAGACGAATCCAAGATTATTTTTATTATTTTGTTAGAAATAATATGTAAAACAACAAAACTTTGTTCGTATTATTTTATTTTAATTATTTCGATTAATTATTTGATTATATTTTAAAGTTCATAACAAATTAATATACAATTAATTATTTATTTAATAATTTTCAGTTATATATTTATTTATATTAAATACTTTTAATAAACACTTTTGTTAGAACTGTTTATTCTATTAATCTATTATAATAAAAACAAAGAATATAATTTTAAAACTTTAGTTCTTTGAAAGTGTTGGTTGTATAAATGAACTTTAATATGAGTGAGTTATCACTTTTAGAGCTGAAGGCAAATTATGTTATCTTATAGTTTTCTCTATATTATAAAAAAAATTATAATACATTAAAAAGTAATAAATAGTTTTATGTTTATTTATTTTAAAGTATTTTATTGTGTTTGTTAGTGCATATTCATGGGAAAATAAACTTATTAAATGTTTACTGATGCAAAAAATAAAAATTAGCTTTGACACCAAATTTAAAAAACTCATTAAAAACTTTTACAACTTTTTTAAGGAAGGCAGTTGAATAACAAAAAATATGAAGGTTAAAACGGGAATTAATGTCACCAGCTTACGATGAACATTTCATAGAGCTCAAAGCAAATATAAATATTTCGTTTTTTTAACGATAACATTAAAAGCTTCAAGTATATCATTTATTTATTAAAAAAGGTATTATATATATAGTTAGAAAACGATAAGGGCGTTGCCAAAACATATAATGTATAAATTGTAGGAAGGAATAGGGGTACGATGGTAAATGTACTCACCCATATAGAGAACATCTCCCCCAACAATCTTTAAGTTTATTTTATTACTGTGTAATATTTTACCCTCGACATTCAAAACGTATTATTATGACGACATTGACGAAGGCATTTCAATTGAACATGAAGGCAAATTATAGTATTATACATGTAGCTCGTGTATATGTAGAAGGTTTAAAGCTGGTCACATTCTATTAGGTAGTGTTATCGCATTTTCATGTTGATTTATCTATTATTTATCACTCATAAATAAAATTTCATCCAAAAAGCAATTTTTCTATAAAAATATCATCGGAACTATACTGTGCAGTTTTACCACAAACAATCTTTTCTAAAGTCATTCGCATAAATTTAAATCAGATTGGAAGAAAATGTTATGAAAGTATTTACTAACTATTTGATGCCACATAACTAATTTTAAAGAATTTTGTATCGTTTAGAATATAATATGTTTACTTTTAAAGTCAGCTGTGTATTAATTGTCCATTGTATTAAAAGCATGTGTATTAATGGTTAAATATGTCATTAAAGTTAGCTAATTACTTGAAAATATAAGTATTTACTTCCTTATATATATTTTAATCAAAATATTAATAATCTATGAACGTTTCTATTTTGTTACAAGCATAATTAAACCGACAATAATATACACTCCCATTATACAGTGTATTTGCCTTCTTGTTTGTTTGCCTTAGCCTCATTCTCTACTGTGCTCGCTAACGATCTCAGACAGATAATAGTCTCAAAGTAGAACATTTTCTGTTACGATTTATTATTAAAGACGGACATTGTCAAATTTATAAAGCGAATTTTTCTATTAATTGGAAAAATGTAAAGAAAAAATTTATATTCCTTTTGAGATAATATCATATATACTATTGGTAATACGACTTATAATATAATATATTGTATAATGCAAGCACAATGATATTTTAGAATTTAGTTAATTTAAACGTTATATCATTAATAATGCATTAAATAGGTAATACTTGAGAATCATGTCAGATTTCATAATTCAAACATTGCGAAACATTCCTGTGTTATATAATTTAGCATTTTTGTTCCTTTATCGTATTTTTGACTATTTATTTCTGTCCCTAACTTTATTTTTTCCCAATCTGTCAAAAGTTTAATAGCCCTGTTCGTAGTATTATAGAAACGAGATGCCTCACCTCTCGTAAACACTCAGATAACTCATCCAGAATCTCCGCTTCATTGAACATCTTGCCTTGATAACGGTGCTCATAGTAGTTTGCGATTCGCTGTCGTAATGCCCGCGGTAACTTGCGATAAGCCATATACTCCTCAACCTGCTTGAACTGTACAAATTAATTAAAAATAACATACAACAATACATACTACAAAACAATATTATCTATCTTTACTATTATTGTGTATCATTTTTATTACCTGTATAATTGCCCTAACCCTTGTTTGAAGATTTTAAATATTGAATATGATTTTAATGAATAAATTGTAAACTAATTAATTATAATTAAAGTAAACGTGTTTTCAATTTGATTTATTCAATTAAAGCATACACCATAATTTATTGGTATTTATTGGAAATTACATGGCGCCCCTCTTCACAAAAATCCTGTATTCGCCGTTGTAAGTTTGGTATAATCTAACTTTTTATTTCTGTAACGTAACTACTATACATATCTGTATATTATAGCCATTACAAAATATGCACGTCAGTGTAATAAGAACAATTATTAAGACATTGATGATCAGTGCTCGAAATAATGCTTTCCCCTTTTGTTGCCGAATCCATTCATTGTGGTTGCGCAAGCTTAATATTTGGTTGCCCATAAATGATTTTTGTTGCCTAGATCTACCTTAATAATAATCGCACTCCAAAATCATTTCCCACTCGGACAATGACTCAGTTGAAAAGGGTTGCCCGTGAGCAAAAAAGGTTGCCCTCGGGCAATCGGACTACTGTTATTTCGAGCACACTGTTGATAAGTATCAAATCGGAAGCAAAAACAGCATATAAGAGCTATTTTTCACATTTCACATTCCATAATTTTCAAATTCAAAATTTACCTAACATATTATTCTGAACATTTTAAAACGATATTTAACTACTTAACATTAAAAGTAACACGTTTTAAAATGTCCATTTAGAATTTCACAATATATTAATTTATTATTAATTTAAAATAAATTTTAGAAAAAAATAAAAATGGCGAATGTCGAAAGATAGCGAAAATACAATGATTTTTGTAAGGATGTAATCTAATATGTATAAAGATGTGTAAAAATTTTTAAAAAAAATGATGAAAGTTTCGCCTATTCTATATTATTAAGAATTATGTACCATTACTATGATAAAGATCTACAGTGGTGGGATATTATATTTCTGTTTTCGGACTGGCATACAAAATTATCACTTCAAAATAAGTTAACACCTAAATATGTAGTTTAAATTAGCATCTAACCAATTTGAGTAGAGATAGATGATAACCTTGGATATTTGCAAATGTTATTAAAGAAGATTACGTTAATCATAAGTCCTTAATCTGTTAATATCGCTGACAACCTTCAACTGGTTAATCTTCAGACAATGACAAGTATCTAGTTTACATGATCAAAATAGAAGTTTTTAAAAACATTTGATAAGAGCATACTTTTATGAACCAAATACTTCATATCTATTACGAGTATGTGTGTATTGTAGATGTTTAATGGGAAGGAATTTTGAAGTTTTATATCTTACACTATTATATGAGTGTATATATAATAAAATTATACAACTGTACAAAATTTCACAACACATATTCATCCCAAGCTATATTTTGAATAGGTGTAGGTTTCCTGAAGCAGCATATTTTATAAAAATAAAAATAGAAGATAAAGCACAAGCTGCTGTAAAATAAATATATTTTTACATATGCTGGTAATGTAAAAATATATTTATTTTACAGCAGCTTGTGCTTTATCTTCTATTTTTATTTTTATATTTTGAATGTTTTAAATCTCCAAAAGATAAACACAAAGTTCTAAAATCATCAAACTGATGTAATACAAATACATTTATTAATCTAAGTCTTGAAAAATAAAACCTTTCATCGCGAAGATTCTTTTTATAAATATATATGTGTTTGTCTATGAGTTTTTGAGCAATATCTCAAGGTAATCGAAGCAGACACACCCAACCCCACCTAATCAAACTAATCAATAGCTAAGAAAGAAAAAAGTTAGCAACAATTGTTAGTGAAAAAGTAAACAAATTTCCGTTTATTTATGATATTATAGTTCCATTAAAATCTTAGGTTACCTATACGATATATTCTGAAACATAATTGTTGTCATTCTCTTATAGATATAAAAACATTTATTTTGTAATGAATAGTGACTTTAAATGAATTCCTATACGATACGTTTAAATCTAGAAACGGAAATTACACACATTTTTGTTTTTTACGGCATTAAAAAATCGACTCCCGCAATTACATGTTATGTTAATTGTACTGTTTGTGAGTACATAAATTTATTATATTGGAGTGTTTTATTGTTTTTTTATTTGCATTACATTTTGAAATCATTTTAAACTATTTTCGCTATTTTTAATTGTTATTTATTGTTAATTTTTCGAGCAATAAATGGAACACGTATTTAATTACATTAGTAGGTATAATTACATATTATACATATATAAACAAATAAACTCATTTTTACATCAATGGTTTTAATATGGTAAATGACACAATATTCTACATTTAATAAAAAATATAATGTAAAATAATTATATTCACAACACTTTTTATGTACAGTCCTATTTAGGTAAAAACAAATAATAATTGAAGTAATAATATTAATTAATTTATTAAACATTAAAATATAATAAGGATGTAAATATTTAAATATATTGTTTAGCTTATTTAAATATTCTTCATTGATTATTTGATTTTGTCTGAAGAGAACTATAGAGTCGACAAGTAAAACAAAATAACTTTTTGTACATGCCGTCTATTTGGTTAAGTCTACCTATGTTTACACAGTGTCACTAGTGTTTGAAATACTACCTGGTAAGAATATTAGTATATTCTAAAACGGTTGAAAATAAACTGTTCCTTTACAAATAACATTTTCCCAACATTGGTTTGTCTCCATTTTCATGTTTAAAACATTCCCTGTACCAGAATCAAATGTAAATATTGCAATTAAACTTGGAAGAGAGTCAACGAATAATAATATCTGTGTGATATCGCAATAATTTGTTAACACTCTGACAAAGTTGTAACAAAAAATCTGTTCACAGTATAGAACGACCAAGAGAATAAAGGTGCACAGTTTACAAATGTTTTGTTTCAGAAATAGTATTTGAAAAGATAACATCCGATTCAACAATTGGTAGATTCAGAAATTAGTAGACAATTGTTTTTTGTGATATGATAGCAGTGACGTCATAAGGTGGAATATTTGTTCTATTTATTTTAAAGTATTAAAAACTTTTACGTAGCCAATGTTTTAAAATGTTAGATTATTCCGTGAAATATTATATTTATAAATGATAATAAAACATGTTAATGGTTGTTAACCCACAATCTATTAACCCCTTACGATAATTGTTTCGCTTGGTCGTTTTTATACAGGTAATTAAGGTTTTAAATGTTTTCTGCTACCAAATTTAATATAAACTTATTATTATTATATATGGCTATCATTATATATATATATATATATATATATATATTGATATTGTAATTACTTATGTAATGTTAATAATTGATTAAAACATAACAACAGTTTGTACCTTCTCACGATAAAATCTCTTTGAAGTGTCAAAAGACTGAATGAGAGCTGCCGCATGACCCACAAAGAGAGCATAACAGGTTGCCCCTGTCATCATGCTCACAATAGTTATCCAGGCCTCGCTGATGCTGATTGGTGGAAATCGGCCGTACCCGATGCTCAGCATATGTGACATCGCTTTGAAGAGAGCCCAGGTGTACTGGTGAAACCAGTAGGCATTCTGATCCACATTCAGGACAAGGAAAGGAAAAAGTTACACGTACGGAACTGTATAGGGCATGAGTTGGGCAATTATTGATCTGTGTAATGTAATGTATGTGTACAAAACAAAAATAATAGGTATGCTTTTAAAAATATAGCTGCAATAAAAAAACGATAGATAAAATAATCAATGCATATGGGAGCTTACATAAAGAACCAGCAGTACTGGACTTGTACTGGGTCATGGTTGTAAAAGACCTTAGAAGATCTCATGATGACGTTCATAAAAAAATTATTATATATCATTTACTTAAAAATATTATTTTATATAAATCCAAATAATTTCATACTGTCTTCGAACAATACATCTATATTATTATGTAAAATGGAAGCTATGAAACTATTATTATTAGTTTTATTATTATAGATATTATTTGATAACCAAATTGGTATTTTTTGTGTAATTATTTAGGTATATACTGGGAAAAGCAACTAATATACTATTATCAAACAGAAATTTAAACAACTATATTATAATATATACACAAGTGTGCATAATGATTAGATTTTTGGTAAACTTTTATTGCCTGAACGTTTGTTGACTTTTTAGCTTGTCTTGATATATTCAAAAATCATTATTCCATTTTTTCAGTTCTCTTTAATCGAGTCAATTGAATGCTAAAAAGTGTTGTCTTTTAAAGAAAAGTGATACTACATACGAGGCGTGCAAAAACATAATCCTTGATCGACCAAGCATAGCATACATCCTTTTTACCCAGCTCCTTCTTCAATCTCACTAATCCTTCTCGCTCTAACCTATATAGGCATCTTCGGAGTGACGAGGTACTGTGAACTTGTCTACTCTGAAGTGGTGTGCATCACTGATCAATTATTACACGATAGGAAAGTTCTCCGTTCCTTACGCGCGATTTGTCGACTAGAAACTTAGTAACGGTTTTGCTATCGACGATACATATGATTGATTATAAACATAAAGAATAACACGGCCACAGTTCGGGTAGGAGTTGCGTATATGTTGGAAATAACTACGTAAAAATTATTCATTATGGAAAGTAAAATGTACTCGAAAGTTATAAATATAATGAATAGTGTAATGAAATCAAATGTTAAGTTTCAAATAATAATGCTTTAAAATTGTTTGTAGGTAATTTAGGGAAAATTAAAATTCGTTTTGTACGACGGATGAAAAAATTAAATATATTTTACTATTTCTTCAAAAAGGATGCATCATTTTGTTTGTCAATTAACCCTATATTTATTACATTAAAAATAATAACCAACATATTTATAAAATATATATATCAAATTTATCCTACGAAAGTTTTGATATGATTAAAGTAAATAAATACACTTCATCATGAATATCCGTTGAAGAAAAACTCATTGAATTTGTTGTATTAAAAAAGGTTGTAAAAATCTTAAAGAATAACATAAAATAGTAATTTGGCATAGGCCCTTCTACAAATAAAATAAAATTATTACTATATTTTTTCAAATTACGAAATAATCAAAAACGTATTTACTTACAAATGTCAAACAATAAGTTTTGTTTAATTAATTAATATCATCAAGTTGGTCAATAAAACTACAATTAGATTTAAAACTATTTAAAGCAAGAACAAATTTCCATTTTATCTAATCCAGTATCGACAAAATTTTACATTACACAGATTTAAGGCTAATTTTTATCATGTTGTAAATTTATGATTCAAGTGTTTATAATATTTTAGTGATTATAGGGTATAGAATCCATATACAAACAAATGAAAAAATTTAATTAGTCAATCATAATTTAGCCATACCTATTTTCTAGTATATATGTTGTCATAAATATAGTAATATAGACTTTCTCGCCTAAAATGCATGTCTTTATAAATAATATACAGTATGTCATAATATATGTCATAATAAAATTTAAAAGTTTCATAACACTCAATAATTATTTGATGTAATTCTATAAAAATAATTAAAAAAAACTCCACGCTAAGTCTATTGTATATAGATTTCATTAGTATTAAAGTAAAAATAACATCTTATATTACCACGTTTGATGTAGATACGTATATTAAGTTAGTGATATACTTGTAATTAACTTGATATAATTATACAAATGAAACTAGTTAACATCAGATGTATGTTTAGCGTTTTTTTTTAAAAGAACAGATTAACACTAACAACAAATCAGTAGCTTGACTGGCTACACTTTTTAATAATAATTTAGAAACGACAATACTTATTCTATTATTTTTAGCAAAATATAGGGCTATATATATATCATAATAATAATAAATGAAGCATTAATCTAAATATGACTTGATATCCAAATAAATTAATCTTTTCTTTTGAAAAAACCCTATTTATATAGTTTATTTTCTGTACGACTGTCACATACGACTTTGTCATTCGAATATTAGTTTATATTGTTTTTTAGAATTTCCCTAAACAAGTAATAGCACAAAAAGAGTCGACAAAATTTTGCCATAAAATATTTTAATTCATTTTTTAACAACATCAATTTTTGTATTACCATCAAAATTTTTTATTTACACATTTGACCTAATTTTATCAAATTTCATTTAAAATAATATCACTTGAAATATATTACTAAACTCGAACATGTCATCACATTATTTTTAGGCGTAATGGTCGAGAACTGTGCGACCAACCTGAAGTCTGCATCTGGCCACCCAGGAAGTGCTCGGAAACTCCATCAGCATTGGGATGAGGTACTGCAGACAGGCGTTCCAGTGACCCAATAGCAGCATTAAGAGCACTAGGTTGAAGATGCCCATGAACTTGCTGGCCACATTGAGGAACTTGGAAAGTTGAAAAATAGAATAACGAACTTTTTGTTAGGCTTAAGTCTACTAACTCGTTTCTATATATCATACTCAAAACTTAGTAGTATATTCAGTATGTCAATTTTGTTTTTGTTCTAACATTTTTTTTTAATTGGAAGTTTAAATGGAATATTAAATTTGAAATAATTTTTTTGGTATTTATATTGATTTATGTCGTCTGAATTATTTTGTCAACTTTAGCTATAAAAATATATATAAATTGATTTGTATTAGAAAATTGGCAAAAGCATTGTGTTTATGCATGTATTTAATTTCAAAAGTATTAGGTCTGATATACTTCAATTTCTATTTCACTATAGCTACAATTAGAAATGAGCTGTTGTTAGACAAACTTTAAGATGGAGAGTAAAATTAATGTGACGTTTAAATTTATTTAAAGTAAGATTGTTGATATATATATTATGTACAATTACATAACTATATAGGAACACATATATGTGTATGCATCTCTTTACTTCTCTCGCCATCGTTTATCTAGCTGAGAGAGAGAATAAAAGTGAGAACGCCAGTTCTAACACTGATCCAGTCTTATCATTGTGAGGTCATATTATGGGGATTTCTATATTAGCATGATGTGTCAACATAGTCCATCCCCCCCTTTTAAAAGACAAATTCTTAAATTCTTCTTTAGCATGATGTGTCAACATAGTC
Source organism: Coelogynopora nodosa (assembly GCA_034780555.1). NCBI lineage: Eukaryota > Metazoa > Platyhelminthes > Proseriata > Coelogynoporidae > Coelogynopora > Coelogynopora nodosa. The sequence continues at coordinate 57,044 of JAUZND010017784.1, read as the reverse complement.
CACCCCCCCCTTTTAAAAGACAAATTCTTAAATTCTTCAGATCTTTTAAAAAAAGAAAGGGCAAGAAAAGTAATTCTAATTGTCATCTCTTTATTAAGCCGGCTTCTGTGTAATACCTTCCTGTGCAATTAAGTAAGCATTGATTAGTAATTAGTCTACAGAAAGGTAATGGTATACACCACCTATTGTATACTTAACAAGAGATAAGAGAAAGCAAGCCGCATATTATGAATGGATCAATTCGAAAGACTGGCTATATACATGGGATACAGATTGAGCTGTTGAGCCGAAGACATACATTTTATTAAACAAGGTCGCGCTTGTCCTTTTAACTGTTGTGAACAGATTTCATCTACTTACCTCCTCCCATTGACTGACATAGCGAACTAGCCTTGATAGACGTAGTAATCGAAGCATGCTCAAAAGTTTGGCTAAACGCAGAATTCGAAGGGTTCGTCCTAAAAGTGAAGGAAAGTGGAAAAGTTCTAGTTTCTTACAATTACTTATAATGTAAGTCTTAATTGTACAAAAGGACGCATTGATTAATATGTTTAGTCTATTTTAAGTATTTTTGAGAATCAATTTTCGCGAAAATGCTTGTTCTAAAATTTAAGTGTTGCAACTTTTATTATCTATAGGCCTACTTCAATTATTTATGCGATTAATAAAAGAATAGTTATAGAAGAATTTGTTATGCGAAATTAGTAGATATACAGTGTATCTTTAACTTTACATTTGATATAGTATAGTAATGTTGCTTCTTTTTGGACACTTTAATCATATTTTGATTGCAATTTAGAAGCATATTAAATCAACAATAATATATAAACATATTTAAAAGGAGTTTATTATTTCTTTTTGATATGAATTGTTGTAGAATGATATATAAACAAACTGCAAGTAATTAATTTAATCTCTAACATAACACGTTTTATAATTGTAACCCACTAATATCTTAAGCACTGATATTACAAACTACGATTATCTAATTTTCAGAATTTAACAATAATATTCTCAACCGTATTATCGTAAAAATTTATATACTCACTGATAAGTAAATGTTCCTAAAATTAGGGGAAAATGATATGTGTATCTGTTTTTATAGTACAACATTGCTTAGCAAGCTTATTTCTATATTTTATTAAAGAATATAATAAACAATATGACACATCCGCCTGTATCTTAAATCTGTAAAAATGTCAACACTTCTTTTAATTTTAATACTATGAAAATAAAAAGGTGAAATAATTAATTAGTAGTATATTTAATTTACTATATCATTAATGTAATTTATAAAAAATGGCATATTATAGTATGGAATTAGCATACTAGTTTTTTCAAGCAAATATTACATTATTTTGCTGTTCAGAATGAAACAATCACAGTTTTTAATAGGGCTGCAATGAGACAAGAACAAAAGTTACAGATGATGAAGAAATCACAATTTTAATAGATGTTTGATATTTCCTGAATATATCCGAAAAACAGACTCCAATGGGTCCAAAGTACGCCGATTCTATTTCCGATAAATCTACGCATCATACCGTTATAGACCGCGTTGTATCGTACACTGTAATCATCAAATAATTATGTTACCTGATGTATATACACGAACTAATATGTTGAAGATGTTTTTAATTACTTATTTATATAAGTATGTAATTTAATTAACAATTAATTTTCACTTGTAAATAACTTCTTAAAATAAAATTTTGATTATTTAATCATTTTATAATTATACTTGCTTGATATGTATATAAACCGTCAAGTTTAAAGTATACAAATAAAAGTTATATTTTTGATCTGTTACACGAAAGTGACTGTGGGAATAGTGGATAAATTTTAAATCTGTAATTGTAATCATTTCTATCGGAATGGAGAAGAATATGCGTCCTGTTTGAAACTGAAAAACTAATATTGCTTATTTTTAAATAAAACGTTTAATAAAAACTTGAACGTTACATCAGTAAAGTAAAATAACATTTCCAAATACTGTAAGTATTTCAAACTAAAATAGGATTTTCAGACTACAACAAGCGGCAGAAAAAATAATGAGTAGAATGCTATAGATAAAGGGAGGTAGATATAATAATATTTGTTTGTTTTATGTACCGCATAAAAATTGAACAACTGATTTTAATGAACCTCTTCATTATTGATTACATACACACTACATATAAATTCAGTACCACTCAGTAAAATGAGAAAAGTTTCGTTTGGTTATAGAAAAATATGCCGTCAGTAATGTATTTGGATAGAAAAATTGAACTTTTATAAAAAAATAATATAGAATATTGGAAAATCTTCACTAAACAGAGTTTCAAAATAGTTTTTTAAATAATTAATTCCACATAATTGGTAAATATTCAGAAATAATCTGGATATTGAAATAATTATATATACATATATATATATTTTACGATTGCAACACTTTTTCCCCTTAACATCAATTTATATAGGTTAAAGAGTATTGCATAATAATAACAACAATGTTTAAAATATACGTTTTAATATAATCAGACTGTTACAAAATTTCATATTTTATTGATTGATGGTTTGAGTAAAGTGTTATGGACAGTGTTGTAGCGGTTTTGTAATACGATTTATAAGTTATATTAATTATAATTTATATATGTGGTAGTAAATGTTTTCCACCTTTTCGATTGACATTCGCATCATGAATATTTTAATAGTTATTCCACTTGAAAGGGTTGACATATTATATTACAACATATTTAGAATTTCTTTTGATACGAATTTAAACTTTTTCAAGAGAAAATATATTTTTTAATTATAGCGAATAAATTGAGAGATTTTAAAAGGAAATTTGCCTTCACTGTCACTAACACAAAATAATAAACCGAAACACATTTGCATTATTTAAATATTTCAATTGTGAATAACTAAATTCCATTTACGTAATAATTTGATTACAAATTATTTTCTTACTTGTAAATAAAACTGTTATTGTTTCTTTTACTAACCAATAGTTTCATTTTAATTTTTAACTTCAATTCACTGAGGTGTTATTTAATATTTTGCATTCGATGTTTTATTATTTCTTGACAAATAGTTGATGGTAACACCCGAAACAATAGTCGTCACGACTTTTAACCAATAAAAAAATTAAAACATAAGGAAAATTGTCCAGACCCTTTGCTGTCAAACCTGTTGCCTAATGCGAAATTAGTCGATAAAGTAGATTTAACATGATCGGAAATATTTTATACTACTTTAATTTAATATATTTCTAATTACTTATACGTGTTCAGTCCATAAAAATATTATTTATTAGATATATAGGAAAAATGGTTCATTATTGTTAACGATTTAACCATTTATGCTAAAAGCTTCCTTGTGGGATTTAATACTAACAGTGTTGTCAAATTATTAGTTTTTAAATCAAAATTATTATGATTGTTTAAATAAGGTTTAATCTTACGATTAAATTTGTAATATTATTAAAATGGTATTATATTACAGTTTATGTATATTTAAAATATTACATACAATGTACAATGTTTTTTTTTAATAATTCAGACTAATTTTATTTTAACATAAATTAAATTTAAAAAGGAATAAATAATTTTTTTATTTATTTGTTGCATTTATTGTCAAAATATAATATTATTTTAATCAATATCAAATATTGTATTTTATTAAGAAGCTATTTTAATGTCATTTCATTTTACAAATTACTTCTGTGACGAACTCATTACTATAAAATATTTCACAGTGTTTAAACGTCTATTGTGCGTTTTAAATACATATCGTTTTTATCATATACTATCATATATATTTTTTAAATATAAATATATTAATATATAAATTATGAAAATGAAAAATTGCATTTTAATTAATAAATTAAACAATACTTATTATAAGAATAATAAATATATATACGTATATATAAATATTATTATCAAATAAAGTCAAAAACAATTTATTAAAACATTAGTTAGCGAGATTTGTTGTCACATTTATAATTTGATCATCTCACAACTGATATAAAATCTACTTTGCGGCTCTTTTTAACTCGTTTCTCTTGTTTTAACAAAGGTGCAGAGAGCCTTTTATTCCAATGTTGTATATTATGAACAGTTACATTTCTAAAAATATTAAAAAATCAAGTGTTTTATTTATAGCAAAACAGATTTTATTGCAAACAAGGCAATTGTACGGAATTAGTGTACATAAAACCTATACTTCCGCAGATTTGTCATTGAAATTAAACAATAGCATATTTTTAATTGAATATTGTAAAAAAAATTAATCTCATTAAATGCCACCATATATATGTGAGTTATAAATAATATTCTACTTTCAAAGCGACCAAAGCATACAAATAGCTATTGATAATATTAAACAATTACAAATAAATAACATTAAACCTATTTGAGATTTTATATAATGCTATCACATTACAAATTCGTTAAGTATATACTATGTATGTGATGATATATTATGCTAAAATGCGCTGGAAAGGCTTAACCATAATATTTCGAAATGAATAAAGTAAGAGAATTAAAAACAAAACAACAATTATTTTTAAATATCAATATAGACTTCGACTGTCGACATGCCTTTACGGTTTGTCCGGTGGGGTGAAGGGAGTAGGAAACGATTAGGACTAAATTAATTAATTCAAGCAGGCTATTTCATTTCAAATGTAAAATTAAATTATCGGAGGAATACTATATAATAAACATTTTCTAACATTCAATCGATTTAAAACATTATATTACGAAGTGTTGCATTTTTTCAAATGTTTATTTAAAATTAAATTCAGTTTTACGATAACTTCAGTGTAAATTCAGACTTTGATTTTTTTATTTAAATATTGAAAAATGTGCATTTCTTAGTACTATTGTTTATTGAAGCAATTTTGTTAAGATTTGGATTTGAATATTAGTGCCCTCAATACAGTTTCTAATAAATTTCATATTTTGTTAAATATTGCCACAGATATATATTTTCAATGTCGTATATTGATTGGAGTAAAATTCTTGTCAAGATAATTGTCGACAATATAATTAGAAAATTGAACGAGAACAAACTATAACCAATTTCATAAGTAGCCAATGTTTATACATTCATAAGACGTCATTATTCCTAACTATTCTGCCTTAGTCATTAAAAGATTATCACTGATATTTGAAAAACGTGTTTAACGTATATATTAATCATTGGCATAAAATAATAACATTTTCACAAAATAAATAAATTAATTAAATAAATAAATGTACACATTTAATGCCTAGAAAACAATAAATTTTAAATATGTAAAACATATTAGTGATGAAAATAGAAATATTTACAAATATATATATATAAATATGTTATTTTCCTGTTTTTCCAGTGAAAAATGATATAATACTGTGATATGTTGCCTATCGGTCTTGAGATAAACATGTAGCAGTAATTTAAATATTATATTTAAAAAAATAGAAAACAGTTTATCATTTAGCATGCCTTTAATAGTATTAATTCAAATTTGATTTCAAATCTAATTTAAAGTGAATTTCTTCGTATGATTTGGGTAATTCATGATTTTTTGATAATATTTTCATATAATTTAGATAAAATAAGATATTGAATCTACTTACCATATTTTACAAAAATCATCTAAGACTTGGATAAAACTCAAATATTAAAGATATTATTAAGAAATCTAAGTATCATTTTACCAGAATAGATTTAGTACAAATTAATATTTTGTGCAGAAGTTATAAGTTTTATATGCAGAAACATTTTGTTTATTTATATATTTATTTATTTATTGTATATTGTTTGTTTATTTTTATACAGAAGAGAGAAAGGAACTCATATTATCTATGCATAACAAAATATTACCCAAAAACTTTACCAAGATTGTAAGTAAACATTGTTAAAAGTATAACAGAATTATTCTCTTGACAAAAAAATCATTTAAATGCCTTTCCAAAATCTTACCGGCATGAATAAACTGGCTGTAATTGTCTCCCTTATTCACGATGAGGAAGATGTAATCCATTGGTATTGAGCTGATAAAGTCTAGAAAAAACCAAGATTTAACGTAATGTCGAGCTATCTCTTTTGGGATCAAGATAATTTCGTCGGCAAAATCGTCCGTAACAACACCTATAAAAAAAGAAAAAGGAATAAAACGTATTAAACGCTATCGTTATTAAATATTGTTTATGTGTTTGTTTTTTTATAGCTTCAAGATTAGACAAGGTAATCCTTTACTTAAAATTACATCAAAGTTTGAATTATGGAAGTGTAAAAGTATTGTAATAAAAGTATAGTGCGTAAACGTTTTCATTATATTAATTTTATGCATTCTTAAGAAATACAATTAACAAAATCGTAAAAGTTTGTTAGAAGACCTCGGCACGGGAAATGATATAAATCAATAATTGAATTGATGCTATTATACTAAACCAAAAAAAATGATATATTTAAATGGTACATGAAATTGAAAGGTTTTAAATTGTATACACTTTGTAAAGCGTGATGACAATGAGCATAATGAGCTGTTAACCATATTAACTACATTACACATTACTCTATAGGAAATATATATATATATAATTACCTCCCATTACAAGCTGTTAACGATTGTTTTATATGTAAAGCCTATTTTACCTATCTTGTCAATCACAATATTATGTATGTTATATTGATTTATACACCATTATGTAGGTATGGCAACTTAAGCTTTCAAAACTAGATTGTATCAGTACATTATTCTATTCTCTCTCTTCTTAATGTCAAATCCATACACACCTTGATTACAGTTCCCATTTTTACAAATTTGGATAATATAGTATTGCTGATATTCAAGTGTAGATTATTCACTATCCTAGCACACAGTAGTCAGATAGTGTTATTGCCATAAACATAATCTTATAATTTTGAAAAATTACTGGATGAACACTTTCGATCTGAATATTGAGGTACGTGGCATTAGCTATCTTACCCAGCGTAATGTTTAAATATAAACATTAAAATATAAACCCTCAAATATAAATAACAACTTATTTTTTAATACCCCTTAACATCACACAGATCACTTTAATTGGTTTACGTAAAAATTCAATTAAAAATATATTTATTAAATAAAAACTCGATACGTTTCGGTTACAAACAAGGATCTTTTTGATTTTTTAAAAAAAAGCAGTATCTCTTACTCGAAAGACTATTCTTCTAATAATAATAAAATATGATATTTTATTTGATTTGATTTGTTAACTGTTTTCTTGCTCTTTCTGCCAAATATGTAAATCTTTCTAATAACCTACTAAACATAAAACAACGTTGTACAAACTTTTTCAATTTCGTTTCTCTGATAAATCTGCAAAAAACTTAAATATTACATACGTTTTTCATAAAAATCCAACACAAACGGTTTCAACGGTGTCCATCTAACGGTTTCAACACAAATTCAAAGTAACTTCACCGATTTGCGTTTCGAACCTTTCGAGGCTTCTTGTTCCATTTTTCCCAGGCAATATGGCGGCATGTACTACAGCTGGGTCTGACGGGACGACACACTGCGAACGAAGCTTTTAATCGCATAGTCAGGTGTGCTGGTTCCCGTTCTCTGCTATACCACAAGATTGCATTAACGACGTTTGGCTATAAGCTTTCGAGCTTACAAACTTAGGAGCCTACAAACTAATTGATACCCCACGCGATTCAACAGTTTTTGGACTATGTAGCTACAAGAAAGATGAGCACAAAGGTGACACGCTTCCCTGTAGAGATATGGACACAGTTTGATAACATAAACCGTTAACGAACAAGCCTATCAATTGGAAGCTTAGTACTTATCCCTGAATCGTTAAATGAACTGGCCGAAACACAACATGGGCGACCTCACCTTACAAGAATAACAGAAGTATGAACACACGCCCTGACTGCTACTGAGAGTGGTGACCTTCTCAACAGTGAAAATACCCAACAAATTTAATTCAGAGACATAAAAAGATGTTTATTAAATAATTTTTAACATGGCCTAATTAATTGTTATTAATTATTTATAATATATGTATGTTATAAATTATTAATAATTAATAGCCTACTATATAAATTTATTTGAAATATTTCCATTCCTAGCTAGTGAATTAGTAAAATGATATTTCGGAAAACAATTGATTAATACTATGCAAATATGCAGCCATTTTGATAATATTATATAAAAAACAAGTTGAAAACCTTTGGAATTAAAAATTTATTTAAAACAGATAATTTCACTCTTACGTATACATGAATAACTTTCTACAATTATATAATGTATAAACTAATAGCCAAAATAATTTATGAAATTACTAAATTGCTTCAGAAAAACAATATTATTGAAAATCTAGTAATTTAGCTGTGTCCCACAGTTATTCTTACATATAACCTTTGTTTTAAACAATTTATACAAATATTTCATGAAACTCGATGATGGCACCAAATAACAGTTTCCTCGAAATATATCTTAAATAAAAAACACATCCTTCTATTATATGATGTGTTTTAAGCGTTACAATGGAAAACAATATGGACAATATATTTTGTAGAATTGTAAAGTTAACTAAATTAGAAGCGTATATTATTATCGATCCTTGAAAAATATTGCAATCATTGTTGTCAGAAAGTATATGGTCAAAACTTGTACATGATCTGAGAAGCCGGTATAATGTTACAAACAAATCATAATTCGAAGAATAAGCAACGTGCAAGCTGATTTGTCTTCAGATATAAAATAATGGTTTTTGTTTTTCCTTTGCTAACAAATAGTATCAAATTACCATAGTTATGTATATTTTATTAAAATAACTGAGACCCGGGTTAGATTATTTCACATCAATTAGTAACACGATTTTGATACAAGCGTCAACAAACCACTCTTTTCAAATAATAAATGTTTCCAGACATGTTTTAATTTATTAACTAAATTCTGCTTAAGGAAAAGAGATTTCGAAAAACATTTGAATCTAATCAATGTATTTCATCATAGTATATTGGAAACACTTTTTTATTTGAGAAAACACAAAAATTATCTGAAAATTAACATTATGCATAATTAATTGATTATATTATTTTAACAGGTTAAGAGAAGTTATTTTAATTCAACTTATGTCCTGCATTGATTCTTTGGAAACTTTTCATGTCATTTGTTTCATTTTTAATAGGTATGTCATTAACTAAAATAATCTTCTTTTAAAAAATATGTTATAGTATAATTTGTATAGATTATTTACAGAAAATCTTTTTTATGTTTATTTTTGTTTTGTCAGAAAATAATTTTTATTTTGGATTGTAACGGCCGTAGCATCACATTTGGTATGATTTAGAGGTCCAACAATTTTGTTCAATTAATTTATTTTGGAGTTTTAAATAATAATAGGCCTCGTTTTTCGTGGGGCCCAATCGAATGGCACTCACCATTTTGGGTCGCATTCGATATTATTTTGGAGCCAATTCGATTTGTAAAACTATATATATATATATATAACTTTCTATAAAATCCGACTCTTTAGAATTTACAGCTTTTCTATATGAACGTTATTTGCTAATTTAAATAAATTATAATAGACTTTATATTTTGAACAATGGCCATACGAATTTATACTGTTTAAAAATTTGAAAATAAATTAATATTTAATAATTCACAATTTGATGTAATCTGATAATGTAATCTGATAATCTGATGTAATCTAATAAAATATTATGAAAATGGCTGGATGTTTGTAATATATGGTCTAAAGATCTAAGCGTTCGGGTAACAGTTTATTAAGAAAGACTGAACAAACATAACCTTGATATTTAAGAATAGGTTGATTGTAGCTGTAGAATCAAATAAAAAACAATAGTTTCTTTGTTTCACATATTTATACATTTTAAAACTATTTTGATCTTAACGAAGCATATTATAAAGAAAGTCAATTATCTATATAACTGTTAGTTTTTTGTTGTTGTTATAAACATAATTACATGAACAGAAACAGAAACATAAACAACACCTTATAAAAACACAAATATAATATTAAAATGCAAATAGTTAATTACGTATATACATTTTGATATACATAAAAACAGTAAAAATTTACTCTTTATAAGGCAAGAATATTATTCACTAATTTGTTTGGTTACACCCATTCTGTTAATAATATAAACATTGTTCACAAAATTAAACATTATAATGGGCCTTTGTAATTATAATAATAATATATCCTGTTAACAATAATAATAAAGAATAATATAGTCATTTTTTAATTTTTTATAGGAATGCAAATATTTATAGAACATTTATTTATGGTCACGAAATTTGTATTGTATGTTTGTTGAGTGATAATAAATAATAATTATATGGATGCACTTGTATCACACTCTATACAAGACTCTCTGCAGTGATTGGAGTACTTTATTTTCCACAATGTTTGCATAATAACCATATTGCTGACATTGGGAAAAAGTATGCCTATTTAATCCATAATATAGATTAAACCAATTATAGTAAAAATGTATAACTAAATGCCTATAAATGGCTATTATAAATTATTCTATTGACAGATTGATCGTTTAATAGTTAACGTTATCCTTTGTTTACACAATATAAATCAATTTCAAGCATGTTATAATTATTCTTTCCAATATTTTACATATTATCTAGGAATGTATATATTATCATTCTCTTTTTGTATATAAAATATCATTGATAAAAATTAGTAAACTTGAATCCATTCCTTAAAGAACAAACGTATTTCATTATATGAAATATACCACAATTATAATGGACTTTAGGGGGTTTAAATATTTACTCGTATACTTATTATAGTGTCATTTTCATTAATGAAGTTGGTCATCAATATTGTTAGTTGCGAACAACATTTATCAATATTTTTTTTTAGTATATATATATATAGATATAAGTACAACTATTAATGTTTGGCGCTACTTTTTAAACAATAGAATATTACGTTATGTTAATTAATAAATAGACTACAGCTTTGTACTGTTCGTTTAAATCATTCTACAAAAGGGTTTCTTATTCTAGGGAGCAATTTATTTAATTAGAGAGACACACATATACTGCGGAAACAGTAAACAGGAGCTTATAAAATGGGGAAAAAAATGAAAATAATATTCACTTATATGTATTTTAAAACATTAAATTGTTGAACTAATCACTATTTTCTTCGGTGTTAGTTTAGCTGTTAAATTAATTAAACATGATTATTATGTTTTACAATTTGCTCTTAATAATAGTTAAATAATACTACATTATTTATATATATAATATATATATAATATGAGAGATTTGACAATGACAAATAATGAAATAAGACTTAATATTTGACAACATTTAATATAGGTATTTTAAAGAAAACAGATAAATTCTTATTTATTACTAATTCTCCTGATACGATTAGAAAACAAGTATTTTGATCGTATTGCTGATATAGAAATGATTTTTCTGATCTGAAAAAATATATTTTTTAAATGTTTTGATTTGTTTGTTTTATCAATGATATAAAAAATGTATATAAAAGGTATATTTTTTATAAAATGTGAAGTGTTAGCACTACATTTCTTAATTGTTTTCGCGTACTAATAATGAAGTGAGGTCAATCAGTAAAGAAATAAATGTATTGTTAACTAAATATCCGATATTAATACGCCCAGTTGGTCATTCATTAAGGCATTAAAATAAGATGATAGAACGTGACGTGATACTTGAATGACTCTTTGATGGTCTATCTAACTATCTTATATTGTAATTTGGATATTTAATTCAAAATATTTCGTGAAGCCATTAATGATTCCGCTAATATTTTGCATAATAAAAAATTTTAATTGAGAAACATTATTTTATAAATAAAATTAGATAATGTAAATAAATGTAAAACAAGAAAAAATATAATAAAGACCGATATCAATACCGATTTGTTCATTTAAAAATAATCTTGAATTTAATATATTTAAATTTAATAAATTGAAAAACACAAATTTGCAAATATTATGCACTTATTTTCAAACGTTTTGGTTTATGAATGTTAATATATGTAATTAAACAATAAATATTTCCGAGATAATAAATACAAATGGTTTTGTTTGTTATTGATACTGTTAAAAAATGTTAAACTATTATTAATGGGCATTCTATGAAACCGAACATTAAGGCGAGGAAACAAACATATTTATTTTAGAATTTTTATAAATGTTTTTAAAAATAATTTCCAAAAAATCAGACTATAAACTTTAAACGTTAAACAATATAGCAGTAAGCTACTGACTAAAGAATACTATCTCAATTTATTACGGGAAACGGAAAGTAAATCAAATAGAAAGGAAGGTTCTTTGTTTTTTTATATTTGCACAAAATTGTGAGACGTTTGTTCTAATAATGAAGAATTTGTGAGATAAATAATAAAGAAATATTTTACTCTATTTATACTAAAAACTTTTTTAAAGTTGGTAATACATTTATAATATATTGCATAAAAATACGCCTATCAATTATTTATTGAGTAATAATTTATTTTTGAAGATTATTATAAAACAACAAAAATATCAATATTTTTGTCTTAGACATCTAATATAGACATCTTAGACATCTAATATAGACATCTTAAACATCTTATTTACTAAATAAATCAATTAAACACGTTCTTTGATCATTTATTAAGCTATAAAATCATTCGACCTACTTTCATGTTTAGAAAACAATTAGTGGCACCTATAATGATCAGTTAAAAATATTGTTCATATAATGCAGATCAATTCCAGACAAGTCTATTCCAGGGGCCTTCAACACGTTATATTATTTTTACAAAATATAACAAATATATATATATAATTGGATAAATAGGGAATAAAATAAATGAATAAATAAATAAATATATGAATAAATTAAAAAATATATATATATAATGAAAAATAACATATTAGAATAAAACAAAATTTATGTTTTGTAGAGCGCTTTTAACCTTTTGGTTTTAATAAATACTATAGAATAAAAACAATTTCATGAATAATTTTAAACAAAATATTAAGCAAATTAAAAATTTAAAAATATTAGGGTGGTAAACATGTTAACGTTATATGGAAAATATTTAAATAATGGTAGTTAATAATACGCACTGACAAATCAAATAACTAATATTAATCAATAATATAATTATATTTATATTGATACCCATATCATTATACGTTATATTTACATAATAACTATATTTATATATATATATATATATAAATCACTCCTTAAAATTATCTTCTACTGAAAACATAGATATAAATCTTCCAAAAATAACTATTCGTCATGAACGTAAGTTTTACAATAACATAATATACAATTATTGAAGAACCATAATTCATCGCAAAAATACTCTCAAGTCAAAGACAAAACTCACAGTATTCTCAGTGAAGAAAGTCTGTACATCAACTAACCCAAACCGAAAAACAAACTTCTGTAATTAATTACTTATTAATACTTATTACCTTTTCGTTCATCTTTTATAGTTGCTTTTTGTAATTTAATAAAATATGTAAATACTTGTTTTTGGTTACTCGTATCCTTCATTTTAACTTTAATTATTCAATTTAAAATGTTAAACTTTAATTTAATTTCTAAGCTTGACATTGGGTTGGAGTTTGATAAAAAAATCCATTTTTTCAGCTATGCTTAAGCTTAAATATTGATCAAGGTGAGTTAAACAAGATCGAAATGTATAATTATGTCCAGTTAAGTGTTTTTAGATTTCTCTTCTTGTAGTATATAGATCATTTAACAGAAATTTGTTAACTATATGTTATTGCATATTTTCCCGGCCATTTGCTAAACAAACACATGAAACGAGTCCGATCAGTAAAATATATGTATCATATATAAATATATACCCGAGTTAAATGTCTGCTGTTTTAACGAAACAGTTAGAAGATTGTGAAAATGGAAAGGGTGACAAGAATAAAAATATAAACATATTCCCTCTCTTGTTCTCACCAGTTCTGAAGTTGACGATAATGTCGCAGACAAATATGGTGTCGGAGGCACAGTTAAAGACTATCCAATGTGAGCTGAGGTCATCGTTGAAGAAAGAGATGGCCACTGGCAGGATAATCAGATTGATCATAAGTAGCACCAACATCAGTACATCCCAGTAGAACCTATTAGTTTGAGAGGGAGAGAGAGATGGGGTGAGTGTGTGAGAGAGATAGAGAGAGAGAGATAAATCAATTTAAAGTAGTGAAAGTACATGAAGGAATATTGTAAAAAAAACTAGTTGGGGATTAAATTCCGAATTTAAAAATTGGAATGTTAACAAAAAGGTAGTGAAATAGTTATCTATCAAATTATCAAATACAACAATTATTTTTTCTATATAAAAAAACCGTTTTACTTAAAAATGTAAGTACGCACACTGTAATCTGTTTGTTTGTAACTCTGCACAGTCCGTTATAATGCACATCATAATATATTTTAGGTTGTACGCCAGCTTTATGAGAATCCACCAACTCAGGTGAGATAAAAAATGTGAAAATGTACGACCTATGTATTTCATTGCAGGATATATAAATGGATATATACATGGGTTTCAGGACCTATAATGTTTTCTTTTGAATATATTTACTGTAACGACTAATTAATTAATTATGCAATGAAATAAGATAATAGTTACACATATTACAGACATTTGTTTCGGAAATAATTTTTTTAATAATAATATATTTAATTATAAATTTTGTCAGTCAAAAATAGATTGGTACATGCAACAATACATTGCATTAATTTTTTGGTTATGAGAAAAAGATCAACGTTGCAGCATCACTGAATCCTCTAGATTTTTTGAAGTGGGTCTTTTATAAAATGTTTTATGTATTTACAATGTATTTATAATACATTTAACATTTATTCGTACTTCTTTAAATAGAGAAGGGATAAAAAGAGTTAGTATATCAAAGACCTTAAAATAATAAAAATATTTCAATCATATTTTCATAAAATATTATTATACTATTTGGTCCTAAAACATCTAAAACATTCAGTCGTTTATTGCTACTTTGCCTCGGTTACAATAGAAAACAAAGCGGACATCAAATTTGAAGTCATCAACTCTGATTAATGTGTATACAGTAATCTAATAATAAAACCCAACGATGGAAATGAAGTCCACCATTGATGGAAATGCTTCCCTATACAGCCGCTTTCAAACTGATTATAAATAATTTGACTGATTACAGTAGGTAGTATAAGGAAAACAACGCGAAGCTGAAGGAAACGATACCACCTCTATTGAGGCATAAGACAAGGACAGAATAAGTGTGAACGTTTTTGCTAAAAGTGTGACCAAGGATTATGTGCTACTCATGGTTTCATTTCTTGATTGTTGATTACGTTCATATAGGTTTCAAATTAACTGAAGATTATGTGCGATTCAATTTAGTCTCTTCGGTCATGTCCAGACCGCTCATTTACTTTGGTTGTATTTTATAAAAATTGTACAATCTTATTCAATACAAATACGGCTTTATACAGAGATTATTTTTTCGATAACTTTTTGTTTCTTTTTACACATTTTTGGTACATTGTGCGATCTTGTTTAATATATATATACAAATTTAATGTCAATGAGTGATTAAACGATTTGTTTATTTTTACACATTGGTGCATATAATATTGTTTATACAACTTTGGTTGTAACACAATGGTTGACTAATAATCTAAGGTGATCCATGTGAAACTATGTGATAGTTTTATAAATATATTTGAATTTAATAAACTTTATTGTAAGAAATTAAGTATTGATTTTATTAGGTTGATATTAAAGAAAGAATTTTTGTGGGATTGTTTAATAAAATATATACGGTAATAATTATTTGAATACAAACATATAATACAATAAATTAATTTAACATAATTTAATATTAAAAATTGCGGTGAATGTTACAGCATAAGTGATTTTATAGGTAATGATATATTCTGTGTTGCTAACATTGTGTTATGTGGGTTTTTACGGAACATATAAAAAAAAGCAAAATATTAATAATATTAAATAATAATAATATTGATTAACTTGTATTAAATAAATTAAATTATGATAGTTATACAAAAATCAAATATCATTTTTAGTATCAACAACTTAAAGTAATGAGTTTCAACTAATTAGTAGAATTTTACGAAATCTCGAACATTAAAAAAATAATAATATAGTTTCGGCGTTAAATAACCAATAAGTAGCTAGCTACATATATACATATATAGTACATATTTAATATAGCCATCAGTAGCTAATATATAACTTATGAAATACAACCAAAAGCATCCCGGGACAACTTTGATTTTGACACATTTTTTAAAATTGTTACTTACAAGTAACCGAATATCCTTATTGTCGTTTAAAACGTGTACAATAATAATATGTTTATTGTTTTACACTACACATTTTCTATTTACCTATATTTATAAAACAGTTAGACAATAATTAATTATTTCACAGTCAATAGCAAGAATCCTTTTTTTTGCTGAGAAAGCTTTTATCTTTATATTTTAAGTTTTCTGATTTAAAAAAATATATTTGAAGAGGAAAACATGTAATTAATATATTTATCTAAAAGTTGTGAATAACATTTCCTATAACAATTATGTTATGCTGCTAAAAATGTATATATACAGATATATACTAATTTAAACAGGCAGGTATCATTAAAACGTTTTAAATGAATAATTTTGCAGAAAAATCATAGTTTCAGATTGCTTTGTTGTATAATTAAATATAGCATATAATAGAAGAATAAACCCACACTCGTCAAAAGAATTTATGTATAGAAGGCTATATTTCTAAAATTGTGTTTTATTTTTATGATATATTTCGCTAGTCAATCGACCACCAAGCAACCTATCGGCAGCATGTGGCCGAAAAAAGCCAGTTTGCCAAACACTGATATAATTACGCACGTGTTTCGCAGAACAGATGAACTACGGTTGAACTTCTTTTTTACATGCCGGTAGTTCGGCTGTGGTGTGTATAGATACAGTTAATGAATTATTACAATTATATTAATTGTTGATTTAAATTTGATAATATTCAAGGAGGCTTACGATAGTGTGCACTTTTTATGAACCACCTCCAACTGAGTTTTTGTCTTCTAGTTTTGACACCTTTGATTTAAAAAGATTCATTTATGGATATACCGATATAGATACATTTGAGAAAAAATTTCCGAAAACGAAGCTCGAAAGTCTAATAATATTTTTTTATGGTCAGATAGATTTTCAGATGGGCAGGTTGATGGATTTCGTTAAATAAATAAATAAGTTATAACTGGAGTAATTATACTGTTTAATATAATAATGTATTTCAAAATAATATATTGAGTAAGATTATATATATATATATATATATAAAATAAAGGCGCCGTTTATATTATAGATTTGGCTGGCTTCAATATGAAAAATGCGGTATTTTAATCTGGAGAAAAATAATTTTTATGAACATATTTATTATTTTTAATTGAAAGATTATTGATGAATAGTACAATATATATTCATCAATCGTGTTATTTTTAATACGGTATAGCAAAACTTGAATAGAAAGTTCATGCTAATTACGACCATTATAGACCATAACAAAGATGTATCACGTGATCCTGTGATCCTGGAAACTAAGAGGGGGAAAATAAAATAAATCATATATTTATAAAATTTATATTTAATAAAAAACTGTGACGATTGTTAAAAATATTCTATCGTTCAATAGATACAATAAGTGTTACACCTTGTCTTTTCCTTACTTTCACAATTCGACGAACCTTTGACACATCTTTTGATAATAAATATGTGTTTTTTGCTTGGAAAACTGGAGAGTATCGATTCTAAGAAATAGTTTCTTACTTTTTTGTAAACATCGGAATTGTAATTAATATGATTAATTAAAAATAATTGTAAGATGACTATTCTAGCTTGCGCAATTAGTGTGTTTATTCTATAAGTCTTCACAACCAACGCGTTATTATAACATGTCAATATATAAATGTTCTCATAGAAAGAGTCATTGTGTTTTCATGTTTGAATTATTTATTCATTAATGTTGATTTGATAATAATAATATTTTTTGAAACGTGTTTTGTTTCAAAGGAATATTAAATTATATCTTCGTGTGTTAAATTTTATGACAGTATAAATATATCATTTGCTTTTAGTTCTCATTATTTATATTGATGATCATTGGTACAAATGATGTCAGCGATTTATTAATAAATTAATTAAAAATATACATTTTTAATATTCTGAATATATTTTCAAACAGGCTAACATCGTATTAATATTTCATGAATCATTTAAATTCACATTATAATCACTACAACTATAAGTAATTAATTTAACATTTACTTTAAATTCTAAATGACATGACAGTCAAACTACGGAAGAGTCAAAGTCTCCTTTTAGGATAACCACCTTGTGTTAAAGACCTACAATATAGACAGTCACAAAAAAAGATAATATTATATACAATACAAGGATGTGTATATTATATTATTAATGAATACACAGGCCTTTTACCTATGCCAGTGGGATCGGGTGGGTTGTTCTAAAGGAACTCAGAACAACTGCAGCACATTGTATCTGTTTTGTTCTTGGAACCTATCAAGTGTGTGTAGAAAACCCAGCTGCAGCCCCAAGCGAATTGGCATCCCACCAAAATGGACTGAGTGTCTTGGAATAGGCATGAATACATTGGCCTTTACAATAATATATTGGATATGTTTGGAAATTTAATAATTTCTCATATTTTTGCAAAAGAAAAACCACAATAAAGTTTTAAGTTTATTACAATTCATACAAAATATCCGAGCTTTCACCTTTCATCACGAAGGCATAATCATGGTGTGAAAATTACATATTTTTGTTAAGAAATATGTTAAGAGATTCGTAAGATTTTTTAAATATAATATAAATATTTTTTATATATGCACAATACATTACATGAATTATGTTTTACTTTATAACTCGTACATGTGTATTTTGTAAAAAGTATGTCCGTCAAGTGTTGCGTTGCTTTCAATCTACATACTGAATTGTAATCAAGTGTTAATAGACAAGAGAAGCGATACACGGTTGTCAGCTTGAGGTATGCCATCGGCTACACATCAAGGTTTGGGTCTGACCTCTTGCTAGTATAGCGAAGAAGATATTGACATTTCTCTTATAAAATAGGTTACTTCACTCATATAACTTGGCTTCTTCAATACGTGATTAACATTTTTAAATACAGAACTTTATGAACATTTATTTATTTCATAGATATTTCACTATCGTTAGGTAGAAAGACATTTCTTATAAAATATAATTACTTTTGTAAAAAACACAACAAACACTTTTTTTACGTATATAGGCACAATTAACATATTATAAATATAATTTTGTACAAATATTTCAGATTATAAGCTTTATTCTGCCATTGAATAATTTTATTAGAGATTTAAGTTATAAATTGTTGCCAACATTATAAAATCTAATATTGTCAAATTAAGCTAACTCAGACTATGTTTACTTATGATCTGCATTTATTTAATAGTGGAGACTTCTATTAACATTAAAATTAAATCATAACCACTAATTTTAGTAAAATACAGTTTTTTAATATATTAATTTCTTTCTACAAATTTACCTTTAATATCTTATATTTGTACCCAGTATCAATCTTTATCAATATTGACAACACTTGTTCCAGTTTTAAATTTTAAGTGCCTACTCGGTGGGTTCTTTTACGTATAAAAATATAGAAAACTGTTTTGGTAATAAATTAATATTGAATAAAACGAGAGGTAAAATCCAAAGAAAATGTAGCCTATTTTTCATTGTAGGCAATAAAAAAGTAGCAAAAATAAACAAACAAGAAACATTTAAATGACATTAAATATTCAAAGTAGCTAAGATAAACAAAGTAACGAAATTTTAGAAAGTTGCTAAAAATGGTCGATATAAGTTTGCATTTAAAATGGCTAAGATAAAATACATGAAATGAATATTGGCAAAAAATGTAATGATATAACTTTTTCTCGTATTATCATATTCATTTAGTATTTTATTATTAGGTTGTACGTATTAAATATATATATTTAAACAAGAAATGTGTAGTAAAGTTTATATAAATGATTGCACATAAATTCTACCATTTTTAGGGACCTTTTAAATTTCCGTTAGCTTGTTTATCTTAATGCTTTTTTAGCCTTTAAATGTCTCTTGTTTCTTGTTTCCTGAATTAAGACTTAACTGAAAATAACTGTATGTACTATATATGTATGTAATATAAATGTAATATATTTAGCAATTTTGAGTAATACATTTGAAATTAATAATTTTTACAATTTCACAATTAATAATTAACATTAATTAATTTAATGATTTACGTTTGGGTCCTGCTGATGATATAATGATAGGGTCCAGCTAAATTTAGGAAAGATAACACAAATTTATATTTTAATAGATAACGATTTCAGTCAAATGGAATGAAAACAAAAATATAACAATTTCACGAAAAATTATAAATTGCAACAACCCCAGTATATAACACTTAATTTTATAAATCTTCTATAAATGTTCTATAAATCTTAAATAATAATTATTTTAATCTATCTATCATTATAAATCAAACTGACTTTTTCAATAGTAATATAATTATATTCAAGTAAATATTTAAAATAAAATTTTATTAAAAAATGAAATACTTTACTTAATTAGGTCAATTGTTTTAACTTCAATTTGTTGGGTAATTCTTCAATTGAAACTCGCTTTTTATAATGTTTCTAATGCCCGTATAATTTAACTGTAAATATAATTGACAATGCAAGTTTTTTAAATAATTTTCATTGCAGTATTGAAACATGTTCTAATTATTTATAGCAAAATAACAATTATCTTAAAAGCAAACAAATAGATGCGTATTTTACAATGATATGTTTTGTAAGTTTTATAATGTTTACAATCTATATACGTTTACTTTTGCTCTCCAATAAAACACAATTAATACATGTGTCAATAAATTAACAATTATTTCTACAAATAATTCTAACTTTTTTCATTCTAAACATTTTTTAATTACGGGACTGTTTTATATAGTAAAAAATTGGATCGATTTAATGTAATGTTTTCTTTGATATAGTTCAGTAAACGTTTTCATAATTATTGTACATTATCGTACATTAAAAATAATACTTATTCTACCTAATCGTAAAAAATATTACTTATATTTTTATATAGCGGGTTATATTCATTCAATGTTGTATATTATTCCGGAAATAATAAACATTATTATTGCTATCTGACATTTTACGATTTCAAATATTAAGAATAGTGAATATTGCTTGTAATTAATAACTTTCAATAACTTGTTTAAAATACTTGTTTACTGCTCATATTACCTTAATTTAAATTCCATTTTTTGTATTGTTTAATTAATAGACTAGGATATATAAAATGCTAATAAATTAGACATGGATATTTTTATGTGAAATATATGTACGAAGTAGTATGTATAATGTTATGAAATACATTCATTATGTTTTACAAATACGTAATTTATTTAATAATTTAAAACAATATTATTATAATATATATCACATATTTAATGGATATCATAATTAAATGATTTATTTTCCTAAATTCTGTTAACGTATTTTCAGTTAGATATACATACAATTAGAATAACAATCGGCTGTATTATACATAGTTTAATGATAAGGTACGAAAATTGAAGATACTCTAAAAGGTAGGTATATTTAAATTAATAAATATATAATTGATAGACAAAAAATATATAAAATGCCTGTAGTGGTGTATAAAATTGACAGAACAGCATTTTCAGTATTAAAATGATTTTTTTAAAGTATCTTGCGCATATTATGAGCAGTATTGTAATGAGCAAATTAAAAATGTACAATTCAATATAAATATGTTATTATAAATGTAAATTATGATTGACTAATATTTAAAACTGTTTTAAATTTAACAAGACATATACAATATATATATTGTATTGATTACATGGACCATTTAGTAATAATGATGCATACTATAAAGTATTGAATTGTAAAATCAAAAACTGAAAACAAGAAATAGGTGTAGGACACTTCAAAAATTACAAACATTTTTATAAAGAAACCCTTGTTGATGGATGTCTTGAGGTATATAGATTTTTACTATTATTTTCTGGAGAACATACAAATGGCGCATACAATCATTTTGCATTCGACTTGCGATATTATTGTACATCATTATTGTACTTAATGTAGAAGGGTTAAAAGAAAAATATTTTATATTCTTTAATATAGGAACTCGTAAGTTTTCTATTTTTTGTTTTTTTAGCTTAATTTGTGCAGATTATTCATTCCAATAATCTTCTGTAGTTTATTGTATTTATCACACGTTTAATATAAGCTATAATAAAAGATATTTCCAGGCTACTAGTCAGCTGTACATAATTAATATGTGCAGTACGTATGATGAAATGTACATTATATTGTATAATGCATATTTACGCTAATGTATATTAATGTTATTTAAAAATCTTTTCTTGTGCAATCGGAGTTTATATATTAGTTCTAGTCAACGCATTTTTTGTATTTTATCTGCATGATGAAATTTACGTTTTTAGTGATTATACATATTTTAATATTTTCATAAGATATTTTGAAGATATTATTGTTATTATTCATTTTTTGAGAAATTTGCCACTAAGTTTTATTAAAGATACTTTACATTAATATATATTATTTTAACGTTTTATAGTATTAAACACATAAAAATAACGCTTACTTTTAAATGGATTGTTTCAAAATATGAAGCATCATTCAAAATGAATATGTTATTAAAACTTTAAAAAATCGCTGTAGAAAAAATAATATATAAATTTGATATTAACACAGAAAACAATAATAATAAAAAAGTGGTTTATGTAATAAGGTATAAATATTTGCCTTATACAATAAAGAATAACTTCGAATCAATGTCTGGGCAAAATATAACACCATTATTTTGTGTCATGGGGATAAGGTTAAGTTTTTCATTACTAGCCAGATAAAAGAATTGCGAAAAAAGCGGTGAAGAGTCAAACACAAACTTAATATATTATTATTGAATCGCGAAAGTGTTGAAATCTATATAGCCCGCCGTAAGTTAGGATGACGCGGAGCACTAACTGGAATGATCTACCTTTATTTTCAAAATCGGGGAAAAAGGTAATAAATTACTGCTATAAATTTATACAATATGAAAGTTTTTCGTCGAATCTCTTTAGTATAATTATATATTTGATTGTAGCGGTCTATAGTTTGAGGTAGACAAGTCGCTTCAAATTTAGCGCCGAAAGAAAATTCCAAATATTTTATAAAAAGTCCTAACAATATTAATTACGCATTTTTAGTAAATACATGCAGGTATATTACATATTCAAAATACATGGTCTATACTTAGTCCATTATTTTTATATAATTATAATTTTATTATATATTATAGTATATATATAATATAATATAGTATAGTAATAGATTATATATAATAATGAAATACAACATGATATGATATAATAAATTAAAATATAGCTAACCATATTGTACATTTGTATTACTTGTACATATCATATATAATATAATTAAGATTGTTTGTTCGAAATTTAATGAAAATATCTGAAATGACTATCTACAATAATTTTGAAAAACGTATCGAATTATATAATAGTTTAACCCTTATGGGTAATTTCTTTACAGAGCGAAACAATAAAATATCTTAATCCCTTAAAAAAACTGTACATATTTTTCCAGTAAGACGAATATCATTATTACTCAATGATTATAAATAATTAATTTATTCAGCAGAATATCTTTAGTTGTTTGAATTAGAATTTAATTTTTTTTTCTTCAGTTTTTGCAAAATGTAACACATGTACCGATTAGTGTTTAGTATTACATCAATTCAGAGTTTGTTAAACTATAAAAATTTGCAATTTGTGATGATCTCTATTAAAATATAAACATATATTATACGCCCCTATAATCTAACTTTTCATAAGTAAATATGTTACATTCTTTTAAATAATCTCATTAAAAAAACTAGGTATAGCATATTTTAGAAGACTATAGTAAACTATAATTATTATAAACATACGATACTCTGATTAGTTTGATGAATTATTTTTATAAAATGTGGACTTATTTAATTTATATATATATATATTAATAACCTAATATCGTTATTCTATTGAGGTTATTGGTATTCTATTCCAAATATAGGTTTCACTTACCATTGGACAATAAATTGAGTTACATTATTTAGTTGTGCTGCGTACTTATTTGTCGTGTTTTTTTTATTAAAGTCTGCTTTATCAAATTTATGTCTGTATGGTGTTCTTCTTTTATTTATCATTTCATGAAGATTAAGTCTTTGCAATCGGTAATGTACTATCCCATTATAAAAATTGAATATTATTTGAGAAGTCCATTTTGATTATAGCATAAGTTATTTCCACTATAAAGAAACACATCCAATAGGAAAAACGTGAATTAGAATAGCTGCTACGGAGCATTTTTCTATGTCGTTCAGAGGAATTAACAGAGTATTATAATCGTACTGTCAAATGTTGCCACGAGGCAAGCAGGTGGCATTGGCTAAATAGGCAATTTACTTACATGCAATATATCACTCGAAATTGGATTATTATATTCTCACTGGGAACTGATTTGCGTCCACTATTTCATTATTCAGATGCAATTTATCTACTATATGTAGGGTATATACGTTACTGTACTAAGCAACTGTCTTTGGTTCAGCATTGCGTAGTATATATGTTACTGGTAAAAGACATTCATTTTGAAAGATTAAATATCTATAAACAAGTGTCTATGGTTAAAAAGTGATTGCTAATATTTTAGTTCATTATAAAAAAAGAATATTATAAATGCTATTTTGATAAATGTTAAACTTTTTAGATTGCTGCTGTAGATAGACAAACATAAATGCATGCCGGCGACATTTTAAAATTAGTTTTAATTATTTTATTTATTAATCAAATTATTATAAGTGAAAATTAATACTTCGTTAAATAAGCAAGTGTTATAAAATATTATTATCATAATTTTGATGTTTCAAAAATTTCATTAAAATTTTTATTAAAACACTATATTGATGTTATGTGTAGAAAAAATTGTTATGTTTAGAAAAACGAATTTCAAATTATCATTAATCAAATATTACTGATGTCCCATTAAATTTATTTTTTAAATTCACTGTTTGTATAATAGAATAGTTAAATATATATATTATAGAATAGTTCGATTACTACTAAAAAGATAGTAAAAGCTCAATATCGACTTTGAAGTAATTTACAATATATTCCTATTTTAATTAAAAAGAATATAAACAATATTAAAGTAAAGAGGGAAATGAAAAAAATTGATAGAATTCATTAAAAATAGAAGATCATTGTATATTAAATACAGAAAAGAGAAAATCGCTAATTTTAGCGATTAAAGAAAATATATAAAAAATTAAAATATATATAAAAAATTAAAATTACTATTCAATACTATTCAAAGTTATAATAATTAATTTAGATAGACAAATATGTGTTTTATAATGGTGGAATAATTTTTTCTGATATTCAGTAACATATCGTAGTAAAAATATTGAATGAATTAATCGTTTTATAAATAGAATGTAATTTGATTATAAATATATCAAGCTAATGTAGTTAAGTTGATGATATACAGTAACATAAGATCATAATTTAATAAAGTCATATCCTGCGAGTACATGATTACCTTAAGTGAGTTTAGAAAGTGTTTTTTATTAATGTTATTTTAATACATTTTTTCTAGTTATACTACAAAACTACAATCATAATTTTATTATTATTAATTTTAAAACGAAAGACGTTGGACATAATATATCAATGAATTATATTGAAGATTAATTATCAACACATTGTGACACCTACGAAATTGAATATTGCTTACCGTTCTCCACGTTTCTATTCTCTAATGACCTCCGGAAAATACCCAAAATCGGTATATAGATCGTTTATCTATTGATTACTTTGTTTGACAAAATTATATTATTTGTTCTATATTTTTAAAATTTAGAGATTTATAGATAATGGTAAAAATATATATTTAAGGTAGTGATATTGATAAATACGAAGTATTAAGTGGTATGAATTACTGACTGAATACGCCTTTATGACATTAAAAATTAAATTTAAAAAAATGTCTTGTATACATCTTTAGGAATTTACTGATGGATATGAAGTATATAATATAAAAGTAAAGTTTAACTCGCCTGTTGTTCATAATGTTCAATAATAGTTTAACTATTTATTCATGGATATTATAATTGTATCTTTAAATAATAAACATTCAATAATTGTTTCCGTTGAGTTACATATTACAGTTTTTACATTTTTATTTATAATATTTTATGTAAATGTTTATATTTAGAGAAACTACAGACAATTAATATCATATGTAGAGAATTAACGGTAAAACTATTTGCAATAGGGAACAATTTGTAAACGTGAATTACTTTATAAAAACGGTGAATTTTAATTAATGAGTCGCACGAATGACATTTTTGTCGCAAGTATTGATGAGAGAGATAGATATTTAATACTTTTGTTGTTATTGATTAAATATTTATAGAACAAACTGTGTCCACTTTTTTAATATGAGTTAGCTCAGGTGGCTATCTTTATTCTGTTTTATATATATATGAACAAATGATGGTTTGATGTGAACAATATGATTGTGAGAATATTTTTGAAATGATACAAACATCTCGTCTAAAACAAGTAGTGTCGGTAACTTAATTAATCAGAGACAGATATAACGTTACAATAAAACAATAAAAAAGGTTAGCATAATGTAAGCAGTGGCATTTATTTCAATAAAGCATATTTCTAAATTATGTATACAATATGTAAAATAAACATATACATGCATACGACACACATATATGTATTATAATATACAGTATACATATTATGTATATATAGCATTTATGCATATAATATATTTCTTCAATTTTCTTTAATGTTTAGTTTACAAATGTTACAAGAAAGTTTGGTGAATTATTATTTATTTTTCGTTACTTCTTAAATATATACAATATATAAATTGTGTATCCTCCTAGCGTTTTGAGATGATTTATACCCAACATGGATTATTAATTTTTCTCGTTGAAAACGCATAAAGGTGTAAATCACCTTTTGTTAATCAAAAGGCTTGTAAAAACTACACTGAAAATAACATACGCATTTGTTGCTTCCATTGGGATGCAATCATTTAAAAAATAAGTCTACCAATACGTCCGTATTATTTCATCTTTTATTAATTGAATATTTCTACTCATATCGAAATTTTATTTTATGCTCATAAATAATACAATAATCAATAATAATTAATAACAATAATAATTAATAATCAATAATCAATAATAATTAATATCAATAATAATTAATAATGAATAATAATTAATTATTAAATTATAATTAATGAAATAATAATTAGTAATCAATAATAATTAATAATTAATAACCAGTTATATAATCAATAATAATTAATAATCAATAATACAGTAAATGTGTGCGCTGAATCTTATTTGTAAAATACTTTAATCAGAAATACTATAATGCAATCTACAAAACAAAAATATATTAAATTAGATATATACCTTTTTTTTACTATAGATAATTATTGACAGGACGACATAGAATCTTTACCACGTTTGATTGTACAACATTCTAATCTCTAACTATAATCTAGTAAACTGAAATTTTCTAGAAAAATTCGTATATAGTTCATAATATTTATATATAGTTCATATATTTTTTATAGACAAATTTTGTAATTAAACCGCCTAAGAATATTTTACGATCAAACTTAATTACCAATAATAATGTTTATAATACACAAATAACGTTTATATTGCAATAAATTGCTACTCATAACATTTATAGTGGAATAAATTGGTACTCATAACATTTTATTTCATATAATTTTTATGAAAATAACAATAATATTTTTGACAGTAGAAAAGCATAATAATCATATATTGATCATTTTGAAAGCGTTATAAAAAATAAAAAGAATAACACGTACTATCAACCCGCTTAATATAAGAATATTTTATTATCAAGCAAAATTTGATAACTTAAATATAACTAAATCTTAAATTCTGCATACAAAAAACTAAAATTAATTATGATAATATGATAAAGTAAACTTAATAAAAAATGTAATAATATGAACTTACCTAAAATTGCTGCACGGATGAATGACCCATTTCCCCTGCTGTTGTTGCCGTTTCTTTTCTTTATTAAGTGCATTTTTATTTCCGAAAAGTTTCATTGCCAACTTATTATCAGATGGCTGGAAAAATGCAAAGAACTGTTCCTTCAGGTATCCGGATCGACTCTGCTTCAATTGCTGGTCAACATCATCTGGATCTGGGTTGAACTCGCCCTCCTCAAAGCGCACTCGTGTCTGTCCAGCAATCGTCTGATCTGCTGCTCCGGCTGCCGGCTGTGCATTGTTTGTACTGCTTGACTGAGAATTAGTCCGCATCGAGCCCATACGGCTAAACTTCTGTCGAATACTTGGCCACTTGCGTCGTAAACCGAACGACTTGTTGGCGACTGGCGGAGTCGGTGGAATCGGCGGTGCTGATGGAGACTGTGCAGAGGCAGCATTGTTGTCGGTGATACCGGCGGAATCGATCGATATAGCATCCATATCGCCCTGAGTTCCCACAGAAACCGTGAGTCTGGGAATTGAACTTGGAATCAATTTAACCGTGGCGGTTTCCTCCAGCATTTCAAGGGGAACTTCCAAAATGGTAGGCGGGCAATCTTCCTCGACGAAACCTGCGAAACGAGTTCTATTCATGTCCAGAGAGCGACTAAGCGATCCTCTGACCTGCGGCAGGGACTGATTACTCCCACCAGAATTGGATTTATTAATT
The DNA here is from genome assembly GCA_034780555.1 of Coelogynopora nodosa. Taxonomy (NCBI): domain Eukaryota; kingdom Metazoa; phylum Platyhelminthes; order Proseriata; family Coelogynoporidae; genus Coelogynopora; species Coelogynopora nodosa. Next base: position 28,060 of record JAUZND010017784.1, on the reverse strand, counting down.
TTCAATAGCTGACCACTTCGACTCACTGGGCAGTCGACGTCGAGGGAAGCCGAATTGTGTAGCTTGAACAGGGCGTTCGAGTTTCGACTAGATCTTCGCGGACGAGGCAGACTCACGGGTTGCCCGGGATTCCCCGAAGCCAACGAGTATTGGTGATGCAGGCCGGGGTGACGCGAGGAGCCCCGCGCCGCTTTACTGCCGTCCAATAGGGGCAGGCTGACCTCGCCATCTGATCAATCAATGACAAGCAAGAGAGAAAGAGAGATTGAGAGACGAGAGGAGGGGAATGAGAAGGAAGAATGCGTACTAAGTCAGGGATTTTGAGTCTTTCAGTAAGATATATATGTATATTTAGAAGGATGAAATATAGGTGACAATTACATACTTTGATTGTGTATGGCTCTGTTTATCGCGAATAATATTCTGCTTAATCATTAATCATCTCAAATTTATTTATTATTTTTATTTTGATCTAAATATAGTGTTAACATTTAATTAATTCTGCGTGTTAATTTAATATTAACGTATTTATATTTATGATATGCCTGTATGCTTATAGTATTGAATATATATAGTTAAAAAAATGTTTTGAATGTTTGTGTATCTTATTTAAAAAAAATTGTTTATTCGATTTTTTATAAAGATGAATAAATGCAAGGCATTTATTTCAACTATAGTATATTCAAATCTATAATTCTATATTACAATCTATTACAATCAATAATCTAATCTATATTTCAATCTAAAATTATATTAGATTTAACCAATTTGCATTTAAAACATTTAAAAATTATAGATAATGACAAGAAACCCTAATTTGGTAATCATTTTAAATCAAAACAGAGAAGTAAAACAATTGAATTATTTTAATATATTACTAACATTTTTTAATAATATGGGATTGTATTAAATAAGAAAAAATTAAACTAGTGAAATATTATAATATAACTATTATTTACAAATTGAGATTTTTTAACAATTTATGGAAAAGATTAATTAATTTGCAAACATTTTCTAGTTTTGAGGTACTAATTATTAATTGGTAAACTATAGCCAAGTTTATAGAATAAAAATCAAGAAAAATTTATAAGAATATATAAAATATTATTTTTTTAGTATTCATATATATTGTGGTATTCATATTTAGTATTCATATTAATTTATATGTATTTATTTTAATATGTATTATTAGTTATTGAATTATTTAATACATTTTTCTCTAAAAATTATATATTTTTATTTTGATAAAAAAATAATTGTTTTATAATAATTGTTATTACATTTAGTAAAATTTGCATTACATGTTTTACTAGTAAAAATATTTAGTAAATTTTAATTAAATTATTTATTAAATATTCGTAGATAAAACTTCATTTATTATTCCATTTAGTTCTTAATAGTACCTTATCACATTCAGCAGTTCCATTACTCAACACCACCTTTAAACAAATCAAATTTAAAAATATTACTAATACATAAATTATCAAAACGACGGCAAAATATAGTAGCACATTTTTGTGGTAACATCCAAATGATTTAATGGAAAGAGGACAATCCAACGAACTACAAGATGGCTACATAAAAAGATACTGCTATATCATCAAACCACAAATTATATTTTAAATTATGATTTTTAAATTCTAAAAATAGCCTGAAGATAAGAAAATCCATTCGGTAAAAATTGTGACAGATGAGATAATATACATTTATAAATTTACACTTTTCATAATTGAATTTGTGATAATGTTAATTATATTTGTTTATTACATTTATATTTATAAAAATTATAATTTAATAAAGAGAAGAAGTAACAAAGCAATGGTGCGGGTCAATGAACCTCCAAAGTATTGTATCTATACTGTTAATATGAATATAGCGACATATTTATTATGACTAGACATAATAAAATGCATAAATTTTTAAAGATCATATCATTGCAAATAAAGGATTTCGCAATAGATATTTATGTATTAAAATTGTAGTTTAGTTTAGTGAACACATTTAATATTAATTAGTGTCTAAACATAGTTATATCAAAAAGTTAACATTATACCTAACTGATAAACAAAAAATATAATCCAAATAATACATAAAAGTATTATTTAATAAATTTGCATTTTAGGATAAACAACGTTAATATTGTGAGAGCTGATACTTTTAAAACGTTAATTCTTAATTAAAAAAACACTTGAAAAATTCAATTTATAATAATTTATTAAAGTAATTTAATGGTGTACTTGTATATGTACAATAATGGTATCAGCGTTAATATTTCATTTTTAAAATACTGTTAATATCAATAAAAATAATTACAATGGACATAAATAACTCTAAATGTATTATTACGCAGCACTAGAATCAGTTAGGAGCAAAAAAGCAAATAAAAAATTACAGCAAATTTTACCGTCGTCAGTCTAAGTTGCTGTAAAATGTACAATACATACTAACGATGAACAAATTAACTATTCATTTTCCATTATGAAAGTGTAATAGCTTCTATTAAAAGCCGTGATGTGAGATCTCTCCTAGTTTTAGAGGAGTATATATTTTGTTAATTTTAGTAGAATATTCTGTCCTATTATACCTTTTGAAAAGAAATCGCGGTTTGTTTGTTCAGCATACATTTTTACAGTCGACTTGTTTAATGAGTGCGAGCAGGGCTCTTGTCTCTCGTTCCTTGAATTTCAGGTTAATTTTCATCACGATTTTTAAACATAAATCAAAATAAAACAAATTTTGCTTAATTGTCCGCTATACAGAAATACATAGTTAAATTATCTGAAATGACAACATTACTATAAGTAATTTGATAATAATATTATAATTAATATAAAATTATGTCGTTCGATATTTCGGTATTATATTAGAATGCTTTTGTGTTGAATATTTTGCAAAAATCCTCGAATATAAGATTAATAGAATTACTACCTTGTGAATATGTTGTTGAACTAATTAGAGATACTATAAACAACATATTACTTTATTACATGTTATTATGTATTCATCAAGATTTTATGAATAACATCAAATCACACACCGTAGGGGTTTTTATCTAAAATAATTTGCTAATTATTAAGTAGTTAAGTAATATTTATAACGTGTTATAAGTAGATATAAGCATTGATGCACTGAGATGTTTGTGCTGCTTTTGTTATATATTAAAAACGAAAGCCTCCGTAGCGATTATAATAATTCAGGAAGCACTAATAAGCTATACAATACGTATTTTATTACATGAGTACAACACATAGCAGATACAATAAATAATAATAGTCATAGAAGGTAGTGAAAAAAAATAATTGAAATAAATAAAAACGTTAACACCACAAGAGCACCCGCTCGGTTCAAATTTATTCAAAGAAAGGATTCCAGACCTATTGACAATAGATGCATGTTAACAAGATTTGTTTTGGGCGTCAGACGGAAAAACTCTCGACCACACTATAATATGTATCTGCATTTACTGCCTGCTGCCATTATAAATATCTCAAATTTATTATTTAATTATATAGTTTTCAACTTTTCTAAAAGAACTAAAAAACGTTATATAAAATAAATTATAGCAAATAATAATGAAAGTACAGATTAATATTAGGAGACATTCTAAAAATGAAATATTCACATATAATGAAGTATTTATAATATGATTATATAATTTAAAGTATCAACTTACTAATATTAAAAATATATATATTAATTATGCATAAAATAAACGGCATATACTATTTTAATGTTATTATATATATTTAATATATATAGCTAATATTGATTTTAATGCGATGCGTTGCAAAAAATCTACAATAATTTCAATTTCAATTTCATCGCGTTTTGTCGCGTCACACTTATTGTAAATATGCCAATTGAAAAGTATGTATTCATGTTTTTGCGTAGCATTGTGTCGCCGTCAGTCACGTCCCATTGAACTTTGTGGGAATAAGCGTTAAAATTTATAAAGAATTGTGTAATAATGATAATTTTAACTATAAGTAATATTCTTTTAAATTTTATTAATTTATACAATTTATCTAGCTAAAATTATATTTAATTTAACTTTTAGTTCTTTGATGGTTTCGAATTATTTAAATATTTCCCTTTAAATGCAATACTATCGTACTATATAGCTCAGAATTATAATGAAATAGGATATTATGCTGTTCTATTATTTAAGAAAACTATCACTATTAATTTCAATATTTTTCTTCATTAGACTTTTTTATTCCATATTAGTGCACAGTATTTAACCAAACATGAATTATATTCACTGCTCAGTGCGCTACGCCGATACAATCATATATACATTTCAATATGTCTTATATATATATATATATGGATTCAGCAGCTTATAACTTGAACAAAATAAACTAATTCATATTTATGAAGTAGATAAACATAATGATATCGATTATATGAAAATTACATCATGTATGTTACATTTAGTAAATGTTCAATAACAGTTTTTTCTCTAAATTCTCTAAAAAGTACTCTCAATATACTTATATACATTATTGAAAATAGCTGTACAAAATTACTATTTAATCATTGGAGAAATATATATCCAGTATTCCAATTACATAACACGAAATCATGTTATTGTCGTTTTCAATTATGCTCACTAAACAAATAGATGAATAGCAATAAGTATTAGTCTATAAATTAATTAAAATATTTCATTTTTTATCTTGTTCAGTATATTATATATTATATGTTATTATATGTATGTATATATATACATTATATATATATATATATATAATAAAATAATATGTAATTATATGTTAATAATATTTCATGATATGCTTTTTACAAATATAGTAGTAACTGGTACAGTTACATCAATCAATTTAGTCAATTTATTTATTATTTAAGTCAATCACTTTATCAATCCACTTTAGTGAATATATACAATATACATAATATTGTATATTAAGAGCTATGGAGTTTGCGAAAGATCAAATGAAAATAATATTTGTATGTATTATACAACAGCTTTGTTGAAATACGATTGCAATAATATGTGATTTATGGAACACTAAATACAAATTAAAATATGTGATTACCCTGAACTGCATTCCACAGCACGAAGTGTAGTTTATTTTTGAAAATCTTTCACTGATAAAGACGAACTAGTAACTCAATAGAAATCATTCTACATTACTTACCTATCATTTTATATTTATTATTTTTGTTCTAATTTTTCTTTCTTAAAACTGCTTCAGAGTTATAATTATGAGAACAATTCTTCTTCAAAAAAATCGTCGAATATCACATAATGATTGAATAAAGACCAATACAAACAACTTCCACCATATCTAGCACAAATCAACTCAATAAAGCCTCGTATCTTGAGAAAATCCTACTCGTAAACTGATTGTTTATCCATCATATATTTCGTTATTAACAGTAGGATGATTATTCTCTTAACTATCTATTTTTGTGGTTGAATAAAACTTTATATCCACAAAAGTGTAAATCGCTCCTCTTAAGTTCACTTCGATTCCTCACTGTGTCTGGATATTCACCTATCACAACGGTTCACTATACTCTTCGCGGATGAAAATGGCAAAGTGAGCGCGAACAAAACCTCCAGAGGTTGCCTTGTACAGTTTAGCGCAATGGTTGCTCCTCCGGGCGTCCTAACTTGTCCAATCCAGTCCATGCAGCTTCCAGACGCTTCCAGAGCAGCATTCCAGCCATCCAGCAGCAGCAGTAAACGGTGCATATACTAAGCACAGGTGATTGTCAGCACCCTGCCACCGGCAATTGTTGACATACTGTGTTTAGGAAAACAATGTTGTTCGCGTTCAACTTTCCAAAATGGCTAAAGCTAGGCAGCTGTAGGTGCTTTTTTGTAAATCTCACCAAATCACTTTAAATGCTTGTTTCTTCCTGAACAATAGTCTTTTTTGCTATGCCTGACATTTTTTGCTCAATATAGTTTTTAAACTTTTAAATTCAAACATGCGATTTCTTGTCTACAGTATAAGTTATTTGTTATTTTATGAACATTGTTCACCTTCTAACATAAACGATTTTAAACACTTTCGTCAACATATTGTCTCGGTTATTATTAGTTTCGTTAACAATCTGTAAAATCTGTTATGTAAAGTTTGCGCATATTCATAATAACAAAAGTATGATTTAAATGATTAAATTTTATTTCTCGAAGAAATAAGCTCGTAGCAAAATTATATCATTCAGCTCCACCAAATTATAAGAAACAGGTTATTTCAAAAGGTATGAATATACTAGCTAGATAATAATATAAATTTCAGTTAATGGACATTGGTCATGGTTACCGGTCATGTTGATATATTTTGAATATTAATAATTACACTAGCAATTTAATTAATACTTTATATGATAAACACATTTACCTTAATTACAAAATTTCATAAAAAATCTATAAATCGTGGATGTATTTTTTAGTTATTATGAAATATATAAAAAAATAAGGATTAATAGTTCTATGGGTAACATAATTATAAAAGTAATTAACACCGCATGGTCGTCATGCATCAATTTCCTAAGGTACACACAGTTTATAAACTACAATCCTACAATATTACAATCTATAGAACTAAATTATATTCAAGATAAATATATTATGCATTTTTAAAAGGATTGTAACTACTGTGGTTATATTTCAAATAAAGTTTTTTATTTCTTTTATTGATATACTTCACAGGCACTATTTTTTGAGAAATATAGCTTCATCTTTTCATCCATACAATTCTTAATATTGCTTTTTGATATATAGTTCAGTTCAATTAAAAAAATGTATACTATAAAAAACTAAAAAGAATTAAAGGTAGACTGCTTCGAGTAGATTTGAGCTATGTTAGCAAAATTTGTAATATTTCAAATAATTATTATAGCATTTTGTAATTTGGAAAATCATCTGATATACATTCCAACATTCCGTATTCTGCAACATAATTACTAATCACTAATTACTTTTTTTTTTAATAGTGTCATTTTTGGTTGAATAAGGTAAATTGATTTTAATTTTGCAACTTAACTTATTATAATATTTCTTACGTGTTAATTGCAGGTTCAATGCAGGTTCATTCTAGGTTCATTGTAGGTTCATTGTAGGTTCATTGTAGGTTCATTGTAGGTTCATTGTAGGTTCATTGTAGGTTCATTGTAGGTTCATTG